>JAUMGZ010195763.1:0-12883 GCA_032359645.1 Pododesmus macrochisma | reverse complement strand
ACAAGAAGATTTTTGAAATTTTGTCAAATTTTCCCCCATTTTGGCCCTGAAAAAGGCCCCAAGGGGGGCCTTAACCCTTCATTTGAACAAATCTGAATCCCCTTCCCCTAGGGATACTTCCTACCAAGTTTTGATAAAATTGTCCAGTGGTTTAGGAGAAGAAGTCGAAAATGTGAAAAGCTAACGAAGACGATGGACAGGATTTGTATGGGAAAAGTCCACCTTGGACCTTTGGTCCAGATGGACTAAAAACAAAAACTTTACATTGGAGCTAAATCCAGTATCAAAGTCAATGAACCATAAAATATAGGTTATATTCAACATCTGCAGTATACAATGTGATGCATGATCTTAGAAGTAACTATGATCTAAGTATGAATGCCCTAGCACTTGTACTTTTGGAGAAATAGACTAAAAATGAAAACTTAACAGAGCTAAATCTTAATGTTGACGCCACTGTCGCTGGAAAGCAACACCTTAATCTCGCCTTCCCTCCTTCATTGCAGTTAGACAAAAATTATACATATGACCTCAAACTGACATCAAATACCTCGTTTTTCAACTTTTCTTCTGGACTCTCCTCTGTTTTTACAGATACCCCACCTAGGGCCTCTAGAATAGAGTCGTGTGATGAAGTTCTGGACAAAACACTAACAGACCTAAAACATCAAATACTTGATTAAAGATACATATAAAGTAACCTTAAGATACTTCAACTTTTGAATTCAACATTTATAATGTTCTCACTTTTTCTTCCCACTTACTTCCCTTTAGTTACTCGCAAAATCTACTTCTCTAAGTCAGTGCAAGCATGTTCTCCTCTTTCCAATTTACAATGGTTACATTAGAAGAAACTAGAAAACCGGTGGTGATGAAGGGGCCCAATTCAGTTCGAGTTGTTTAATATGGCATAACAATCTTAATGATCCCATTTAAGAAAAATGTCACTCCAAAAACAAGTTAATTTTTTAACATAACTTTAGACATTCATAGGCACATTTAAACACTCCAAAGAAGCACAACTTAAAGTTATAAACAAAGGTCCCCATTGTTTACTGATAGTAATGGTGTTTGCAAATAATTTGATATTACTCTGATTCGGGCTCACTAAATATTTTGTCAAAAATAGAGGGTTTTGTGATGACTAAGCACATTTAATAGACAACAGTACCTAAATATACAAAACCTACCTATCTTTCTCTGGTACATCTACGGTGATTGAATCTCTCCTTGCATATTGCACCTCTACGTCCTTCTTCAGTTCTTCCAAGTTCTCGTATTTTAAAGCTTGAACCAGTTGTAGAAGGTACAATTGTAGATCCTGTAAAAAAACGTTTGAACTTCACACGTAGGTCTTAAACTGGTTATACAGTGAAGTCTCGTTAATCCAGCCACCTCCGTTCCCAACCCAAAGTGGCTGGATAGTGAGACGGCTCGATTACAGAGTCAAGATTTTTGCTTCAAAAATCACCACCCATTTTTATGAAATAAAGAGCTATTATTGTTTATGGATATGCTATTGTAATATCTGTCTCATTTTACAAATAAAATTGAGATTCAATGAAAATTTTTATTTATATGATTCCACTCATCTTGTTGATCTATTAAATAATCCAATTTTAATATATTCAATCTCAAGCACTGTGAAAACTCAAGGAATTGTCTCAAGCTACGATGTTGACAGCTTTTGTCTAAATTTTAAATATGACCTACTTGATTGGAGGATAAGGTGTAAGATATAGTCTTAAATTTGATTAAAAATTACAGAAGCATTTTATTAATTATTCTGATACTTTAAATGGATGATTATTAAGTGGCCAACTTGCATTGCAAATTGAGTGAGTTAATCTGTTAAAGGCTGTCATCGTATCCATCGCCGCTATTCAGTGATCCAGCACTGTGCTAAAAAAACAGAGGTTAAACTAAGACTCTGTCATCCGATTAATAACATGATTGTGTTTTGACAAGCATTTATCATAATACCGACTATCTTTCTAAAAGGTGTGATAATACTGATCCTAAAGTGGACAAATTCTGTCGATGACTAACCAAACACAGGTGACATCAGTCGGATAACTTACAGACTTGAAGAGAGACTTTATAGAACAGCCAGTAAGAACCAATTGTAGCGCAACAAAACTATGCAAGAGGCTGTTGTAATCGGCCGCGTTTCGGGTCATTTTGCAGGACAGATTTATTTTTGATTGATCCATAGCTTATTTTGGGTTTAGCGAGTCACTTTTATATATTCTGGGGTTAGCGAGTCACTTTTATATATTCTGGGGTTAGCGAGTCACTTTTATATATTCTGGGGTTAGCGAGTCACTTTATATAGTAAAATGGAAATGGAAACGGAGACGGAAAACAGGGGGAACTGGATAAACGGGGCTAAATAACCTTAGCGAAATCCAAAAGATTACCGAATGGACCATGTGGGAATAGGATAAACGAACCGGGCTCCACTGTATATATTAACAAATGGACTAAATTTAGCAAGAATAAATTGTGACACACAGCAAAACTGTTAAAATACTACATCTAATGGTTTGCTTATATCTGTGAAAAAATATCTCAAGTACATCTGCAAAAACCATCAATCTGGTTGTAGCACATGTACACTAACTCACTATATATAGCTAACTTCTTCTAGAAAAATGTTTGAATGTGAAGTCATACAAGTCTTGCCTGTGACGTTTCTGTGACATGCTTAGAGAGATGTTAAAACTTAAAAACTTAAATTTAAAACTTTCCCTTTCATTACTTCTTTGAAAAGTGTTTTCTAGCAGAGCAAGCTATAAAAGAAAAATACAATATCAATGCCTACACATTTTTAATGAATTATAGTACATCTACATCCCCATTTTCAAGGTAAATCATAGGATTAAATAAATCTTGTTTAACCACTTTACTAATACTAACCTCATCATCAGCTTGTCTTAGTCGTGACACAGCATACTTTCTGACGGTGGGATGCTGAAATGTTTGAGACAGTAACTCTAGAGCATCTTCGGAATCAATGGGGCTCCATTTACTCATCAATTCTAACGCCTGTTTGGCCTCCTGTTGTGATGTCCATTCGACACATTTCAAAAACTTTGTCAAAGCCTGCAAAATTATTTTTTAATGTTTACTTTTCTAAATCCATATGACCTTAACAAAAACTTTAAATCTTTGATGGAATGTACATATGATGGATTTTGGGTTATGCTGTAAGAGAAAAAAATGCTGAACTTTCTGATCTGAATAAAATCAGTAGTATCAACTAATTACAAGAATGCATATATTATTGTGGTTTAAATACTTCCCCTTCTTTTTTATATATTTATTATTATAGCTGTGAGAAAATACATGTTCTTACAGTAGATTTCACAGAGTATCTAACAACAAATTTAAGGTGAACCTTTCATTTTCATTTACCCAATTAAATAGTTGACAACACATTTCATTAATCTATTACATGGATCTGAATCAAATCCAGTTTTTGAGGCGGATCAATATTCAGAAACATTATGAATTGTACAATAGTACACAGGCAAAATGTCCTCAAATGAAACTCACTTGAAAAGTTCCTCACATGATGCTCATATTAAATTCAAGTGAGGACATTTAGACTGTTTATGTCTTCTCCCAATGAATCTAGGTTGCTATGTCCTCAAATGAAACTCACTTGAAAAGTTCCTCACATGATGCTCATATTAAATTCACGTGAGGACATTTAGACTGTATATGTCTTCTCCCAATGAATCTAGGTTGCTATGTCCTTAAATGAAACTCACTTGAAAAGTTCCTCACATGATGCTCATATTAAATTCACGTGAGGACATTTAGACTATATGTCTTCTCCCAATGAATCTAGGTTGCTTAATATTAGAAAATGTTTTTCAGCATACCTTTTTCTGATTGGCCAAATAAAACCGAAATTTCCAGACCAAATCCAATTCTTCAGACGTCAGTGTTTTTGTTGGTGGATAGCCGACAATAGCCTATGTCAAATATAGAAAGGTGTAAAATTTACTTCTTACCATAGTCTTGTTTATAAACATCATATCAGGTTGATGAAAACATTTTGAACTGTGAAGCCAGCAGGTATAGTAAATGCTATTTCATTTTATAATATGAATGAAAAACTGCTAAATCTTTCAAAGGAGATTTATTTTGGTATGTAGCCATAAAGTGCATGAAATAGTATTCTTTATAATGATTAATCTCATCTGCATTCTTGAGCTTTAAATTGAGGCACTCTTTCAGTGTTAGACCAGTACACATCAATGAAGCTTCTTTTACACAATACACCAACTGTTACATAGAATATTCTGCTCCATTATTTTAGACTGCCATTGTTCTCAATAAGTCTAACTGCTGGGAAAAGTTAAATTCAGAAGACAACGACTTAAATAGTTGTGGAAATTTTTTTTTTTCTAAGGAACAACTATAATTCCCTTCAATAAGGATACAATAGCTACATCATGTATAAAACAGTACTGTATAGTATTTACGTTCAGATGATCCCTGGTCTTGGCGTCTGGTTTCATGTCTCTATCGGTGGGGCTGTTTCTCACACTTCTCGCCAGTTTGTGATGCTTACTTTCTACCAGATTTTCCTGTGAAGTAAAAGTATTGATATATATGAACACATCAGGAAGTGATCTACAGACCCAGTTATTACCTTTGGAACCCCACCCCACCCTAGACTATTTAAAAGATATGATGATTCATTCACATATTTTTATGTTGCCACATACTTTTCAAAATTTTCATGAGGATATGTGTCTTTTTCTAAAAGTGTCTAAAAAGTACTTACAATGCACCCTATTTCGCAAATAAAAAATATAAATATACTAGTAGTTAGGCAACATTTTTTTCTTCAAATTTCAAAAATACAATTTATCAACTTATGCATTTATAATATATCAATTATTCTTACAACAAGTATTTCTGGATCCGGTATAGTGACAATGTCTGCCTGAGTTCTGTACTGAAATGGTTCATCTCCATCCTATAAATAGAAAGTCAACCATTAGCTTTTATAAAGTCAAACAATATTCACTAAGCTTTTAGCACAAACATTTATCTAACTTACTTTGTGCAAAAAAAGTACATACTAAAATATTTAGATTTTATGCACGAACAAAGGAGGGACTTAATTCACAATAAACAACTTAAATTGAGAAACTTAATTCAAGATAAACAACCTAAATTGTGAAACTTAATTCACGATAAACAACTTGAATTGGGAAACTTAATTCAAGATATAAAACAACTTAAATTGAGAAACTTAGTTCAAGATAAACAACTTAAATAAAGAAACTTAATTCACGATAAACAACTTAAATTGAGAAACTTAATTCACGATAAACAACTTAAATTGAGAAACTTAATTCAAGATAAACAACTTATATTGAGAATCTTAATTCAAGATAAACAACTTAAATTTAGAAACTTAATTCAAGATAAACAACTAAAATTGAGAAACTTAATTCATGATAAACAACTTAAATTGAGAAACTTAATTCAAGATAAACAACTTAAATTAAGAAACTTAATTCACGATAAACAACTTAAATTGAGAAACTTAATTCAAGATAAACAACTTAAATTGAGAAACTTAATTCACGATAAACAACTTAACATTGGATATCAAATTGGCATATACATACACATGTACATGAACTCTTTTTGTTGTTTTTCAAACAAAATCAATTTTGTTAGCATTAAATTTCATGGAATTGTGTTTCTTTTAATAGGAATTATTAAATAAAAATATTTTAAACTTTATTGCATTTCTAGTTTCATGAAAGTAATAATTTCATCCTTAACAAAAATTTCCTATTTAGTAGATTCATTTTTGTAAGTACAACTTTTAAACATTTACCTTCTCAAAGTACACAAGAGTGTATTCTGTCTCATCAAAATGTACATAAGGAAATTCAATCATAAGATACATAAAATTTGAGTCTCGCTTCTGTTTCTCATTTATCATTTCAATTTCTCGGAACGTCAGTCTGTCCAACCAATCAACCTTCAGCATGTGGCCATCTCTATGGTTTTTACTTAGCTGTAACATAGAATATAGCATGTACATGTATTAAATTGTAATTCATCTTGTCAGATAGTAACAATTTTTACCTTTGTCAGTCAGCTTATCAGATAGTAACAATAATTTTTCTTTGTCAGTCAGTTCGTATGAAAGTAATAACATTAACCTTGGTCAGTCAGTTTGTCTGGCAGTGCTTGAAATTTACTTGTGTCAGCTAGTTTGTCTGACAATTTCAACAATTAACCTTTGTCAGACAGCTTGTCTGACAGTATCAACATTTTACCTTTGCAAGCCGACTCATCTGATCGTTGCTGTCTTTGGTTTTGCCAGGTGTGGTGGAATTAAGGCATGGGTCAGCTTTCACTTTTGGCCATAACTTCAGATCATGCATACCTTTTCTGTATGTGCTACAAATAAAGAAATCCAATAAATTTATTTGATATTCAACAGCAGCTTAGAATACAAAAGTTGTTGAAATTTAACAAACTTCTCAGATTTCAAAAAACATAAATAGTGTTACCATGGTTCCAATTATGGTTTAAGTTCGAGGAGCCAGGTGACTCCTAATTATAAAATCTATTTATGGTTTAAGCTCAAGGAGCCAGGTGACTCCTAAATATATAATCTAATTGCAGATTCAAAACAGAGGAGCAAGTCCCAAATTGTTCGGCTACAACAAGTATTAGAAACAATTTACACTTCAAATTGAGATTCAAGTTTTCTTATTACTTATAAATTATTCGTACTATCCGAAGTACTGTAGAATCAGAAAATTTCGTTGTGGTTTTAATTTCATTTATTTCGTTGTTGTAAAAGATCGACAAAATTAAAACCATGACGAAATTTTTTACCTACCTTCCAAAAAGAACACCTTAAGTATTTTCAACAAAATTTCATGTCAGCAAAATCACTTTATTTTCAAAACAACGAAATTTTAGCCCAACGAATATTTCTGATTCTACAGTATCTAAAAATCAAATTTCAGTGCTGATATTTATACATCATGGCATTACTAAATTGACAAAAACTAATTCTTTATTGCATTAATAGACATGGGTGATGTATATTTTTTTTAATTCTGTTGTTATTAACCTATCTTTTTTGGGTAATATTTTAGTCACTAATTAGTATTTCAAGAAACCAATGCTCCTAAATTTGGCGCCATTTTAATCCCTAAATTGAGTTCTTGAAACTATGAGCAACATGTATTTTCATATTTTCACACATTTGTTCTGCAAATTTCACAAATCCTTACCCTCTCTTCCCAAACAGGGGAAGAGTTGTTGCCCCTACCGGGATGGTTTTATTGGTCCCATATACATCCCAGATGGTCAGCGCTAGTACAGCATTTCTGGTGAGGTCACTGTACTTTACAGGCAAGGTCAGCCATTCATTCCAACTGAAAGTAAGAATCACATATGGCATTTAAGATTTTTTGTTTTATTCAACATTCATTTATAAGCTTTCACACCCTACAGATCAATATTAGATAGTTTGAATTTCCTTTCAGAATTTATCAATATGGTCTGTATGAGAGCCATGGTAACAAGTTGTAGCCTAATAAAGCACAAGCCATACCTTACATGTGTTATCATATTGTACAAGGAACCTCTCATTAGTATGCTTTATACAGTAAGTGATTGTGAATGTCCTAAATATTTGTGGTCAAGCACATTAACCAATTAATAAACCTTACTTCCATCTGGTACTGAAGGCCTTGTACGCTGTACTGACGGCCAGAGACAGGGGATGTCCATCTGAGAAAATCTGACAGGCAACAAACAAGTCGGCACATCCATCTGTGTAAGCACCCGAGAATTTTAACATGGAATCATTGAGAAGCTCTATATAACTTGGTCTTTCCCTTTCTCCTTCTAATGTTCCACTGTTTAGAAAACAAAGTACTCATATATAATAATACATACAAATGTATAAACAAAATATTGTTTTTTTATTGTAACAAAACATTATATACATTTAACAAATAAAACATGCAATCATAAAAGGTTTCTCAACTTTCCTAAACAAAATATTTGAACTAGTACATGTATCACTAATTCACAATACATTATGACGGTAACATATGTTTAATTATTCCTACAGGCAATAAATTGATTAAAAAACCTGCTACCATATATATATATATATGTAGTTATGCAAGCATGTGTTTGATGAGTATCTTACATATGCATGTACAATGTATACAAGTAAAATGTGAATGGAATTTTTATCCTCCAGTCCACATTGGACATTTTTTAGCAGCTCTGCATGTGGACACATTTAAATTGTTTGCATACATGTGCACGTACAGCTGCAGACATCTTCACTTCAACGATACATTAACCTTTATGTTTTAAAATTTTAATGTAAGATGTCAAGTTATGCCTCTCTATGATAATATTACTTTTGTAAATTGTGTTGCTCAGCTGCGTAAAGAATTTCTGTCTTACAGTGAATAAAATGTAGTGAAACCGACTATGATAGAATTAATTGATGAAGACTATGGCAATTACTACATCAAACAATGCAAAAAAACACACAATATTTATTTCTGTTTTTCAGCAAACTGTTCCAAAGAAAAATTTATCAGACGTGTAATTTTCTCACATACAAATGTACTAGAAAATACAGGTATCACGTGAGTAAACCGTTAAATCTGTGAATGGAAAACTTGCGTAATCACATGTGTAAATGCACAGAAACTTCTAATAAACTGACAAATGTCAGAGCCAGTGAGAGGTTAGTTCTCCTAGCCTGTTAGTAATTAGTTTCTCATATTAAAAATGTTACACTCTGTGTCAAAGTATTAGTTCACTTATATATATATTGGTGTTAACTTTTAAACTTTTACCTCGAGCTCTTGATCAATCGTTTCCAAACTTTACAATTTTGATTGACGCACCAATTACAAACTTTCTACCAATTTTCAGTACAATCCGTCTTCAATCATTTCTCAATTTTTCCTCTTTAAAACTATAGCACAGTTTCCAACTCTTCCTATTTAGGAGGGAGTCTCCCTATTTTTCACACAACATTTTCACTTTTGACATCAGTATAATTCCTAAACCTTGCTTCAGCTTATCAACTTGCTTCAACTTTATTGGGCGCTGTTTTACTTTTCATTTCCATTTGCTGATATCACCTGTTCGAATAGGTGTTATCACTTATTTCAATACCTATACCAATTCGTTCCAAATAGGTGATATCACCAATTCAAGATGAAAGAGTGATATCTGCACCTATTCAAATATGTGATTCTCACACAACATTACTGTAACAAAAAATCTGATGCTCCCCTGTACCCTCTTAAAATTAAGAACAGCACATTTTTACTGTGTCATTTATGTAAGATTTGACCGGGCCACATGCAACAAACTATATCCTGCTCATAAATTGTTGTTTGGGCAATGTTGATATTGATTGTTTAAAGCAATAATAAAGAAAGTATCGGGTCGAATACAAATTTTTATGTGGAAAATTAAATATAGCGGATTTTAAGAAGACGTGGGAGTGTCAGAATGGAACAAAATGATTGGTTAATCTGCCATGCACGAGCTAAAAATAGATAATAGCATAAAACGCTTTTGATTATATTAAAAGCATACCCATGCATGCTATAGTTGTTATAGTGTATTCAAATAAATGAATGGTTTTAAATTTTACTACACTGTAGCTGTAGGTGCAACGATGTAGTTACCGTTTAGAATGAATATTTTGACTCTTGCTTGGATTGTTTTTATTACAGTTTTGCCGAAAAAACCCTGGAATTGTTTTCTGTATACGGGGAAGATATTTCGAAGAGCTGTTACGCTGTTAATTAATGACTTTGGTAGGAATGGTATACATGATTGCGAAGCATAAATATTCCGGTTTCGAATGATATATAGGTTTCTGTTGAATTTGCTAAGTGATATTGATATCTGACAAGAAATTGAACCAGAGTATGAAAATGCTGAAAATCAAGTTAAGCACCTTTCTGTAGGAGCGCTTTCTGTATATGATCATCATCATCTCATCATCTTCCGGTACGGGAGTAGACTCCTAAAGGAGTGTGAAACTTCCCGGAACTTGCCGCGCTATGTACATGTGAATGGGGGTCAGAATTTAACGTTAAAAGACAAGTTCGCATTTAAACACAATATCGTTTAAAATAATACTATAAACGCAAGTTTATTGTATTAACATTATGTACAGTGGCTAGGATTATTAAGTTATTGTTTAGCCAAGTTGGGTCCTTCAAATGTTAATTAGGAGATACCATTTTTGAAGGACTCTAGTGAGGTTGACATGCATATAGATTCTTGGAGATTGTTCCAATCTGTTATAGTGTTTGGATATATGATATGTTGTCGACCCTGGGCAATGTCGGGAGGGGTTATTGATTGAAACAAGTGCCTGTGATAGCAGAGTATCGAGCTCCTATGTTATTAGGCATCACGGGACATGGCTTTTATGAAACAAGAAGAAATAGGATCAGCTGTACCGTACTTCTACCATTTTTGCGGCCACCATCAATAAACAGCATGCACTTTTTATAGTGTTAATTCTAGAAATAGGAAAACAAACTCACATCTTTATCTGTACGTTGACATCTAAATCACAACTGTATACATAATTAAATCTGTCAGACATAGAAGACATTTTGTTATCATGTCATCGTCATTTAAATAGCCTACAAAGCACTGGAAGGTCTTCCTCTGTCAACAGAACAGGGGAGGCAACTGATTGACTGTCGGTGTTTATAAGAATTTGGTTTCGTTTAAAAAGTCCGGTTTGGTCATTTCAAATACATTACCTACAGTTGTTAATTGTTGAAAATAATGTCTTATGTTTGTGGTTTTAATCAATCCGAATAATTTTAGTTTTGTTTTAAGCAGAAAAGTATAAAGTTGGATTTTAACCTAGTCCGGAACTTTTTTTAGGACTTTTTACGACAACCATTTTTTTTGCCGGATGCATTTACGGTAGACACGGCATGGTCAGAGCAGACCGACTTTTACACGAGTTGGACCTTTAAATTGTTCAATGGTGGTACTTGAAGAAGTTAAAAGCATGTTTTGGGGTAAGAATTGTTTTAATGTGTGATTAAAGAAATTACAAAATGTATTTGCAAGCTATTTAGATTTTAAAATACAGGTCATTACGTAGACTCGAGCCAACATAAATTCAGACAGGTGCACACAAACAAAGATTACTATAAATACTCTTTTTATCCAAACACTATAACAGATTGGAACAATCTCCAAGAATCTATATGCATGTCAAACTCACTAGAGTCCTTTGAAAGTGGTATCTCCACATTAACATTTGAAGGACCCGATAAAAGCGCACTGTCACTAAGACATGCAGTGCATGCATGTGTCTGAAAGATCTCATAAGATGAGTTTTGCATTGAACCAATAATGTAGTGGATTTTATCTCAACTCATTAAATGTGTCAAAATGCAAACTGTAGGAATCAGAATGAGTGGAATCAACAGAACGAGAGACATTGATAAACAAACAATAGCTGCATCAAACAATTCAATACCAGAATGTTTGGAAATAAATTGAAATTGCAACCTGTTTTGGAAAGATCGTTACATAGCAAATCAGAAAAGTCTTTTGAGCTACTTGCCAACAGATTCGGTGAGAAAACCTGCGTCAACTGAAGTAATTGTTAAGGGCATTATTAACGATAAAATTCAGAATTGTTCGAATAACCCGAGATTGAAAAAACACACGGGAGTGAAAGTCACTACAAAGACTGAAAAGTTGGAAGGAACAATTCCGATGACTTACTGTTGAAATTAAAGGTGACAAATGATCTATGACATGTTCAATTTGCCAAGCCAGAGAAGGGATCAAATGTTAAATATTTTTCCAACAGCTGAATTGTTCCATTTATTTATTTCATAGAGAATCTGGTTATATAATTCAAAACTATTTATATTTTGCTACAAAATATGGTATGTTTATTATAAGTTGGTTTCAGGCTGTTTTGAAATACACATGAGTATTTAACTCATTATTTATTGCTTTAATAATTTTTTACTCATACTTTTTGAAAATGATGAGTAAATTCACTCATGAATGGATCCTGATACTCACAAAAATTTTAAAATGATAAGTAAAATACTCTTTGGTCTGAAAAACTATCTAGAGCCCTGCTTTCTACCCACTTTTACCTTTCGACTTATAATGACTTAGATGACTGGTGCAAGGGACGTCAGAGCTCAACCACAGGGAAATGTTACAACAATTTCATGTCATTCAAATGGCCATCTATAGGCCTAGGACTGATGAACCTTACTGAAATTTCTCAAAGGGTAGACTCGATTGCATACCTCGATTTTTCAATCCAAAAAAAACGTCTGTTCTTTATATTTTTCTATAAAATTCAACAGACCATTTTCCCTAGTCAGCAAAGACTGGGTAGGGTACGTGGTAGGTAGAAAAAGTTTATTTTTTTTGGAAAAATTTGTATGTCATTGTGATTTTCAAACATCAATATAAGTAGTATTTGAATATGCACTGATTCTACATATCTTGAAGCAAAACAAAATAAAAAAGATTCCAACTTGAGTAAAATGCTGTATGTTTTTATTTCTGTCATGCCAACATTTTACTTTATTGGGTTTCGTTTTGGAATTGCTTTAAGATATTTGCATTCATACTTCACTAGGTGGCTAAAAGGGGGAACATGTGTTGAAATTTTCAAAAATGTTCTCCTGATAATCTAGAAGGCCTAGAGCTTAATGTTTTGCAAAAATGGGTTGCACGTTTTTGGATCAAAGTTCAACACTATGGCAAATGTGTTAACTTTTCACATTTTCGACTTCTAGTCCAAAACTATTGAACCAATTTC
>JAUMGZ010195752.1:1795-12883 GCA_032359645.1 Pododesmus macrochisma | reverse complement strand
AGAGTCACCATAAGAAAAATTCACAAGTTATGGTGACGAAAGAGCAAAGGAGAAAAACCAATTTAAAGGAGAGGATTAGAAGAAGCAACATGTTATACTACTTTAACTTTAGAAGGAGTTGCGTTCACAAGGTTTGATAATCCTCTCAACCATATTCATAAGTTGACAAGTGCCATAACTCTGAGAAAAATACAACATTCAAAACAGAAAAACTATATAAGGATTCTCATATAGTGCTAAGCATGTCTGTAAAGTGTCATTGTTGTGCGACGTAAACTTAAGAAGGTGTTGTGTTAACAAGGTTTGATTACACTCTCAACCATATATTCTAAGTTAAAAAGGGTCATATCTCTGAGAAAAGTACAACAAGCAAAGCGATATACGCATCCCCGTTGTTTAGGTCAAGCATATCTGCAAAGTTTCATTGTTATGCGACTTAAACTTTAGAAGGAGAGAGCGATATCGACAGACTGATGGACGGAAAGTAAAACTATATGACTTGATGTTTGTTGGATATTCCCACAGATAAAGATGTCATACTTTCTAATTTGTGAGTAAATACTGATCTGTTTGTTCATAACAAAATACGATGACAATTCAAGAAGCTATTCAAATCCAATCGTCCAACGTCCAGGTAAAAGGGTAAATCAAAGGCAAAGAGAGTTTGTTTGTTTGTATTAAGGGCTTATTGTCCGGTCAACAGCTATGGTCATTTACGGACGTACCAGTTTTACTGGTGGAGGAATCCGGAGTACCCGGAGGAAACCACCGACCTACGGCAAGTCACTGGCAACTTTCTCACACTAGCACGTCTCGGACGGGAATCGAACTAGGAGGTGAAAAGCTCTTATGATTACAAGTCGACGACTTTAAACACTAGGCCACCGCGGCCCCTAAGGAAAAGAGAGACATGTACAATACAAACAAAACATAACAGATATGAAACTCAAAAAGAAGCATCAATAAATTCTAGTGAAAGAGCAACTAGTTGTACGTGACGAGACAGTGTTTTCTCTTGTATATATTTATGTTTCCTACACTACATGTTTATGCGTCATGACGGCTGCTGCGAAGCTAGATCTAGGTTTCGGACGGGTTGTCTTACACAGAGTAACGGCTCTTTTCTCTTACAAATATCATATTTTGGAGGCATGTTTCAGATTGCACTTTTGCATTCTGGTTTGGCAACCTTTTCTATCAAAAATGTTTTTAAAACAAACCTGTGTATGCGTTAAGTTATTGTGATATATTAGGTGTATGCGCTGTTAAAACAAAAAAGTTTACTGTTGCGAAACACATATGATATAGACAACCGCATCATCGTCACATGACTTTCAACGAACAAATTTAAAACAATTATCAAAAATTGGAACATTTGTCAGGTATATGCTTAATAACTGGTAATATTTGTTTTATAATGTGGACCTGCTGATTCTCATCCGCATTTTATGCTTCAGTGTTGATAAACGAAATGACATAATAATCTTAAGCAAAAAATTAAACTATCGTTAACGGTTTTTTAATTTTCATCATTATTATTCATTATTTGAAATGCATATTTTAGTAATTTGTTATTTTTTACTTATCCATTCGCATTGTTAATTAAACAGCTTTTACTAAAATCTACGACAAACAGATTGATTTTCAATTTTTGAATTATTAATGAATTGATATTATGTGTATACATGTGAAATTTTATATATTTGGGTTTTTGTAATCTTACCATGTTGAATACCGAAAAGTCTTCCATTTCAATTAAGGAATGCAAATATTCAACAAAAACGCTGGGTTTCCAGTAGGATACTGTCATTTCACCAACGGCTAAAAACCGGTCTCCGTTTCTATAATTTAACAATATATCATTATTACACATATGTACATGTATAACAAAAACAAAATACTTCGTAACCTTTAGCCATCCCCGACAACTACATGTAATACAACAGAACAAGACGGATCTTGAAGCCCAACTAAATTTGAATTTACAGATATTTAGACTTAACATGGACATTATATTACAACATACCTTTGATTGTCAGCCTTAAAAATCAATACCAATTTGTACGATCTTATTGGAAATTTGCATATTCCCATTGGGTATCAGTAAAGACGTCATTATGAAAAACCGATATTCAAAAGCTGAAAGTCCACGAAGAAGGGCAAATACATGGAACATGTGGGACCAAAAAAGAACAAAAAACACCATTGTTAACTAAACAAGGAAACATCACGAACTTCTTTTTAAAAAAAACTAGAAGCGAAACCAGGTGCTCTGTTATCATTACGTGTACGCTCCTTTAACTTTATGACGAAAATCTCTATAGACAAAATTAATGTTTGGTACAAACGTTAGCTCATTGTGTAGTAACTACAGTACAAGAATTTAAAGATTTTAGGATTTGAATGTTAATATATTTGTGATATCAGTCTAATGGTGAAAAACGCTATTTGTTACGACTTGGTGATTTATAGAAGTAGTAAATACGAAAAACCAAGAAGAAATCAAATCCCGTAAGTCCATGGAACGCAGAAGTATCACGATTGCCACCAGGTCAGCCATTTCGGCTATTTTAGCCCAGAAACAAGAAATCTGAAGACATAAAATATTTCTAAGTTCTTAGTAAATGCGAAAGGATTGAATCGCAATTTTGCAAAAAAAAACTTCCCCAGAAAATTGTATAAACATCATGCGTAATCCGTAAAAAGTATTTTTAAGTTTCTGACTTTTTTAATGTAGGGGAAATTAAGGAAAAACTTTTCGTGAAAACTGTCAAGATGGCTGGCGTCCCCACTTTAAATAATATTCTGTTTATAACATTGCAACATAGTAATAGATTTGAAGCTTTGATTTGCGTCAAGAGCGAGGTATATCACCCATTTGGTTGGTGAGACGTCATTTTAATGTCCCTCTCACTTTGTTAGTTCATTCTGGTGGTGACTTTTTGATGAAGCTATTGTTTGTTTGTCAATAACATTTGTTCTGGTGAACCTCTCTCTTCTTGTCTAGTACAAATGAGTCTTATGGTATAAATCCGTGTTTCTATGAACTGTTCCAGATGTGGTGGGATAACGACATTTTTAAGATGGTGGCCATGACAGCCATATTGAATTTTTATTCTCAGTAATGTTCACGTGTTCATAACAAGAGGTCTTCACGTTTTTTGAAAGTTCTTTGTTTATGACTTTCTTGGATCAAGGCAAATATGTATAGATATGACAAGATTTTAATAATGACACCAATATCAGCCATCTAGAAAATATGTAATAGTCACATTTTTCAGGATATATATGCATTAATCTTAACTTTATGTCTAATTTAGGAAATACTAAGGATAACAATTCGTAAAAATCATTCAAGAAAGCTGCCATCTGTGTCATATTTAATATGCTTTATTGTCCAAGCTGTACTCATTCACGACTGTACAGATAAGTTTAAGGGTGAAAAACTTTTGTTTATACCATTCCAAAGGGATGCGAAAACAAGATTATAAACGTAACCGCTAGGTATGCCATATTAAAACGTTCAGCAAACACTGTTTTTACTAGTGTACAACAGGCAGTCAAAGGTATTTATGTTTTGGTGGTTCGTTGACCAATCACTTACAAGCGCTTAGATGATATACAATTAAAAGCTTACGAACGGACGACGGATCATGGACGACGTACAGACGATAATGCATGCTCAGAAAAGCTCGCCCGAGGAAAGCTTAAAGTTGTTTGACTTCGCGTTGTTCTTTATTTCTGAGCTCACATTGCTGTTATAGCATTTACTTGAGCCAATTTAGTTGTTTTCCCTGACACATAACTGGGCGAGTTTTGCTCCCCTAAGGTCCCTAATACCTCCTTCCCTTTTTGGTGTTTTTTCTGGCAGTTTAAGTTGGCGAAGGTGTTGCTGTTGTAACTCTGCGAGCACACTGATTGTTCATCAATGTCATTTTTCATATACCTAACTTAATGTGGAATCTATAAATCTACTACGTATTAGCCACTATTTTCAGCTTTATGCTACTAGGTTATGTCCAATTTTCATGTTTTCAATTGCATTTTTATAAATATGTTAAAAAACAATTTACTCGTTCAGATTTTTATTGACAATTGAGTTGGGGGTTAGATGATTTACAGCGCAATGAAGTGTATTTATTATATTTTTAAATGTATGTCTGTACTTAAGACTTCTAGTCTCATGAGGGAAGTGGGAAGGTTGAGGCCTCATTAACCGGTTTCACCACACCGCCTGGTTTCGTGCTGAGTGACCGTCCTAAGTCGGTCCACATGGATTTCTAGTCTTGATGTCGATTTCATTAAATACATTCCGGTGCTTCATTGTTCGTTTGTCAATGTCTCTCGTTCTGTTGATTCTATTTATACTGTTTTCTAAAGCCGTTAGTCCATGGACATAGGCAAACAATTAAAAATCGTTGGATGAAAACAAAAATATAACTAAATATACATTTATTAACTAAAAAAGGAAACATCACAAACTTCTATTAAAAAACTAGAAGTGACACCAGGTGCTCACGATGTGGTAAACGTGTCCTTCTACACATGCGATGCTTACGTGTCCTTCCGGTGTATGGCAACCTTTTCCATTGTATAAAAAGAAGCATAGGACATTAGAAGAATATGTCACTTCTACATACGGTGGCCATGACCACTTTCTATATTTTATATTATAAAATCAAAGACGGACGGACGTACTGACTGACTTTGGATGGACTGACTGATTTACTTAGTAAAACAAGAAAGGGAGTTACCAAAGCCAATATATAAATCAGTCAAGCACTCATATATGGAATACGGACAAGAACTAAGCAATATGTAAACTGAGACGGGTCGAAGACTGGAGGCAAAATACAAAATTTCAAACTGAAACACGCCACCGATAAATAAAATATTTTTAGATGAAAAAACAAAAAGAAATAGGAACAACAGAACAAAGGTTATTGACATATTAACAATAGTTTCATCAAAAGGTCACCACCAGAATGAACTAGCAAAGTGTGACGGGGTTATTTAAAAAAAAACGTCAAGCCAACTAAAAGAGTGATAGGACCTTGGTGGACCCGAAGTCAATTTCCAAATCAACCGTCATTAAAAGAGTTATTGAGAAAGTCTCGTCCAGAACTCAAGGTCTAGTTTCGAATCAACCGTCATTATAGTAATCGATTCATTTTTGATAGATTTTTTCTCTCCTTTCCCCTCTCTGTCTTCCTCTTCAATTGAAAAGTATATCAATGTACGCTCAAGAGAAAATGAATTTATGATTTTAGAATAGACAAGAAATATGATAATGAAAATGGCGAAAACCTAACCGTCTGTGTGCGGACCTCGTCCTGGATTAAGACCAGACTTGGTTACGAATCAACCGCCCTTAACGGAAGCCTTAGTGGAAATGTATTTAGAATATTATTTGTGTTATCAAACTTTCCCGCACAGTAAAAAATAGAAAAAAGAACACTTGTATTCCGTGAGAACAGAAACTACAACATAAGAACTATGTGTGTAAATATAGCAGAAGCGGAATTGCCAAAACTTAAGGTTAATGTCGTCTTAAATGTTCGTCTAGATAAAATATTAAATTAGTTCATACCTTAAGAGAACTCGCTTGACAAATTCATTTTCAATATCGACAATTTCCACTTTATGACTGAAGCAGTGCTCAATTTCAGTAACATCCGACACTATCTGTATACCGGTATCCTTTCCATTAAACTTTAAACTTGTTACTGAACTCGTTTGGTCTTTCTGCTGAATTACATCTAAGTCAGCAGATTCCGGTTGCTCCATCTAGAATATAACAACTACTCTTTACTAAGTTATAAATGTTACAAATCGATATTTTTTTGGAAAATGACACGTAAGCCAAACTGGTTTACTAATGTTTGTCGTCATTTTGTTCCAGGCCTAGATACCACAAACTGGATAAGTAGAATCACCAAAACGAGAGACATGACAAACAAATAATAGCTGCATTAAACAATTCAGCAACAGAATGTAAGGAAATAAATTGAAATCACAGCAATCTTAATGACCTTTTCAAACATTACTACTGTCTACTGTTCTTGTTCACCTATTTCTTATGTGTGTGTGTGTGTGTGTGTGTGTGTGTGTGTGTGTGTGTGTGATCCCCCGCTTTCTTGATTTGTTTATATGATTAAGGCTGCCCGATCTAGTAATCCAGTTTTGCCAAGCCAATACGTACTCCGACCTTCAACAACTAAAACGTTGCATTTTACTCACATCATATATACCTATCTGCTCACTTTGATATGACACAATGTTATGTGAGATAGCAATGGGGAGTGTCTCTATCTCACTAGCATCTACAACACTGTGATGTATTGTCAATGGATTTTTTTATTGTTCCCAGACAACATGTAAGAATGTAAAAGACCCTTGGTGGGGGACCCGATTGACTCTTGTATAATAACTATTAAATTTTAGAATCACGGTGGTTATGCAGGACGAATTGTCTTGCCGACAATGTGTGTCTATTCATTGTGTCATTATTTTATGTTAATCCCCAGCTGTATATATTCCTACAGGATTTTGAAGGATCATGCTAAGATACGTAAACATGTAGAATGATTAAATGCTATATGCACATTACATGAACTTGAACATATATTTAAATTCTACAAACAGAGAGAGCAAGGGAAACAGTGCTTTTTTTTATTAATAGGAAACCCATCAAATATGAGTTTTCGAGAAGGAATATTTATTGAAATTTCAAAGAAAAGGAAATAGGCGTGTTCAACACAATGCATATTTTTAATTAAAAGTTATAGATAAAAGGTTGGTCATACATGTACAAACGGAACTTGATTATATTGATATTCAGTTGGGAAAATATGTTTCATTGTGGACTCTACTCGCTAAAATGTACATGTAGCAACAAACCTGTTGTGTTATACATTATATTAGGTCACATCTATACGAATATATTATCAGCAAACCAAGGTGTTGTTACACCATACCATGCACATAACGATCTGACCTGAAAGCAACACATTTTAGTTGTTTTCTTTATATTGACGCAAAAACGTCACCTAAAGTGTGTCTACCAATGACAGTAAATCAAAAATAGTCGCTGAAATATAACCATGTGGCATGCGTACATTAAAAGCAGAGCTTACTTAATTCTCTACCTTTCAAGGGATCATTGCTTATCAGCACAAACACTTATTCAGTCAGTCTTTAACACTTGTTAGTGTTGAATCGATTGCAATATAATCTGAGCTTAATTATACTCTGTGCTTATTATACCCTCGCTTCAACGAAGGGGGTGGTATACAGTGTTTGCTTTGTCCGTCCGTCTGTCCGTCAAAACAGTTTCCGGAACATATCACCCATGTTTTATTTACGTATTGTAATGAAATCGACTAGTATACGGGTACTTGTGGCGGTGTATTGCGTACCATAAGTAGGTTACTGTGGCCTCTTCCTTTGACCTTTGGCCTACATTATTGAATAATAGTTTCCGGAGCATATCTACCATGTTTTTTTTACCATAAGTTGGTCACTGCGACCTCTACCTTGACATTAGACCTATATTATTGAATATTGGTGTTTGAACAGTTTCTGGAGCATACATGTATCTCCCATGTTTATTCACATATTGTTATGAAACTTAGTTTAAGGGTACGTGTGTGGAAGGCGATGTGTTGCGTACCATAAGTAGGTTACTGCGACCTCTACCCTTGACCTACATTATTAAATATTGGTTTCCGGAGCATATCTACCATGTTTTGTCACATAGCGTAATAAAACTTAGTGTAATGGTACGTGAGTTGAAGGCGGTGTGTCGCATACCATATGTAGTTCACTGCGGCCTCCACCTTGACCTTTTGACTTACATTATTGAATATTAGTTTCAGGAGCATATCTCCCATGTTTGTTTACGTTTTGAAATTAAACTTGGAATAAGGGTACTTGTGTGAAAGGTAGTATGTCGCGTACCATAAGTCTGACTGTAGGTCACTGTGACCTCTACATTTGTACCTTGACCTTTGACCTACATAATTTAATATTTGTTTCCAGATATATATATACCATGTTTCTTCACATAGTGTAATGAAATTTGGTATATTGGTACTTGTGCTGAAGGTGATGTGTTGCCTATTATAAGTAGGTCACAGTGACCTCTACCTTGACCTTTGACCTTCATTATTTTAATATTGGTTTCTGGAGCATATATACCATGTTTTTTCACATAGTGAAATGAAACTTGGTATATGAGTACATGTGAGAAAGGTGCTGTGCTGCGATCCTTAAATAGGTCATTTCAACCTTTAACATGACATTTGACTTACATTATTAAATATTTGTTTCTGGAGTATTTCTCCCCTACTTTTTCACATACTGTGGTGGAACATAGTGAACCTACTTCTGTATAAGGTGGTGTGTCACATACCTAAAGTAGGTCACTGTAACCCCTGCCTTGAACTTTGACCTACATTAATTTGAATATTGGTTTCCTGAGCATATCTCCTACAATGTTACAACAACAGGAATGACACTTGGTGTGTAAGTTCTTTCGTGGAAGGAGGTGTGTGACCACTTCTTAAAACATTTTGACCTAAATGATATTGATTCTTTTGTTTCTCTAGTATACTTCTACACATACAATATTGAACTTGCTATATGCACAGGGTAGATGCGTTGAAAGTGGTGTACATTTAAGAGAGAGAGAGAGAGAGAGAGAGAGAGAGAGAGAGAGCGAGAGAGTACACATGACCGTAGAAGTGTACATGTGCATACATATTGACAAAGCTATATTTAGTGTATACAGTCCTGGCTGATATCGGACATCGTAGTAGTAGATGACAGCTGTCGTTTTCTTAAGCCATATTTTACCAGTCAGTTATTAAATATAATACAAGTACTTGCCGTGTTGAATGTTTTGTATAACATAACTCAATGAAGCCTGCAAGGTTTCGCACATATATTAAAGGTTACTATATTAATACATACCTTGCTTTTATTGTCAACGTGGATGCTTTGTTGTTTACAGCTCAAGTAAATACACCTGTTGCGTATACAACGCTTTATTTTCTTATAAAGTCAAATAAACAACAGGATACACTTAGACCTTTTAACCTTTAATACATGTGTCACTTTGTTTTCCTGGTAAATGAGTGTATACATCAAACACATTTTAACAATTAGTTGAACAACATGACACATGTCTGAGTAAGTGTAAATAGATTGCTTTTTCACTTCCGGTGTAGTACACAATACGTATGGGAGTGACAGTATGAAATCAAATTGACGGGTTAGGCGGAGCTAAGTGTGAATCCTTTCAGGTACGGTCAAAATAATGAAATAATTACAGTTGTAAAACAAACTTATTCACTTGTGGTTTTTAGAAAATCATGTTTGTTTACGTTTTTCTTAATTTTATTATTTTTCAAATTTATTATTTTTGGTTCTGATCGGCTCGTTTTGTCCTTGTTTTACCATGGTAGTGATGATTGAATGCCCATATCTTTTTTTCCATTCACACTTCCCCTACATCTGATGTGAGATATATGATCGCATAAGAACAATTTTTATTGAAGGAATGGGTCAATATCACAATAACAGCGTAAAGTTCCTCTACAGAGCGAGACGTTACAATATATTTGTTTTGTATTTATTCATACCGGAAGCAAAAAACTGTAAGTTTATAAAGTAAAGTACCGCGTCTTGTTTTGCCTCAATTTGTAACTGGATAGGTGTGATAAGAGGAACTTAATGATTTTCTTATCAATTTATGAAGACATTATTGGTTACAGTTCAGTTTGACTGTGTGTAAGGGAGTGAAATCGGGTACATTTTCTGTAACTCGTCTAAAATATTTTGACGTCATTCTACTGAAAAGTCACTATCAATGCAAAAATAAGTGAGAAGTGACATTTATTGGTTGTTTTCTTCATTAATAGTGAAATAAAATTCATAATTGTCTTACATTTATCCGTGCACGGATTGGTCAGGAAGAGAAGTGGCGACAGGAACGGGAAATGAAAGTAACAGAGATAGTTCAGAAAAAAGGATGAGTCGATGCAATGGCGTTTCCGCCTACTCTTTTTGGACTTTACATAGGGATCTTTATCGTGCCAGGGTGTACAAATTCCTGTACACGGGACCGCCAGCTTACTTAGAGTCCCCTCTGAAGGACATGCCGATCTTTGTCTGGTCTCTACCTTCCAACCTTTCTGACTTCGGTGACCCTAAATGGCACACAAGTTCCCGCCAGCATAGCTCTCCAGGTCATTGAGACGCGCAAACTTCCCTACCGCGATAAGGTGTCGAGCACAGGGAAGCCGTGCATGCTTAGGATTGTAGAACTTCTATTTTTGCATAAATGTATCCTAGTGCATATTCTCTTCATGTCCTATCTCTTCGTTTTTCTCCTTTGTCTTTCGTCAACATGTCAATGAAAGGCTCTTGTGAGAGTGTGCTTCTAGGTTCACTATTGAAAGGATTACTATACAACACAGGACGAGTTGAATCAACAGAACGAGAGACATTGAAAAACCAACAATAGCCGCATCAAACAAGTCAGCACTAGAATAAAACGAAATACATTGACGTCATAACAATCAAAACTAGTTATCCGTGCGGACCAACTAAGGACGGTCACCCAGCACGAGACCAGACGGTGTGGATAAGCCGGTGAATGAGGCCTCAACCTTTTCTTTTCCCGCATAAGACAAGAAGTCTTAAGAATGGAAATACAAAAATATAATTAATATCCTTCATAGCGCTATAAATCTTCTCAACAAATAACTGCTCAAATCAATTTTTTCTAATAATCTAAACGAGTAAAATATATTTACAAAAGGCATTTGGAAACACGAAAATTGGCATGAAGCTGACAACAGTGGCTAAAACATGGTAGATTCGTAAATTCAACATATTGTTAGGTATATGAATAGTGACATTGCTGAACAATCAGTGTGCTCGCAGAGGTACAACAGCAGCAGCTGAGCCAACTTAAACTGCCACACACACACACATACACACACACACACACACACACACACACAATAACGGGGCCCGTGAGAGAGCAAACACTCACCAAGTTCTGTGTTGGGGGGCGGGGGG
>JAUMGZ010195741.1:0-12885 GCA_032359645.1 Pododesmus macrochisma | reverse complement strand
CAATGTATGCTTATATTTAGACATTAAATGAAATTGATTTACATGTGTGTATATATTTAGACATTTAGATAAGTGAGATTGATTTATATCTATTACCCAATGCATGGTTTAAGTACTAATAAATGCCTAGTATATTAACTACCTGTTAACAGTGAAATTATATCATGTTGCTTTTAATACATGTGTCACCTGCATATTAACGAGTTAAAGCTTCAGCTATAACCTTAACTGTACATGAAGTCACCAGTCTGTCTTGTTCAGGTGTACCTTAATAGCCTTGTGATTCTTCTAAAAACATTCACTTTATAATATGGTTTATTATATATATATATATATTTACCATGATTGATTACATTTGAGGATCAGCTAACTAGTAAGTCTTTCTTTTTATGCCATTTGTACTTAGTTTGAAAGTGCAAGCAGACACATAAACCTACACTTTTTTGTTTGAGAGGAGATTAAAAAGTAACTGAATCTTGCATGACATTATTATATATAATTATGTATTTATATAGTGGTCCGATCTTAAAGTGCTCGATCGTTGTGATATTTATAGAAAGAATTTAACCCGTACGACAAGTGAAGCTCAATATTTAATAAATAGTTTGTGCTTCTAAAAATATTACATTTTTGACGGTGCATAATTCTTATACAGTGACATTCCAATCAATAGGTGAATAAGTAACTGGGAGACTTTGGACTCATCCCTGTGGTCGTCACATGCCTATATCTAAGTGTTCATATATAACTGGTAATATTATAACTTCAATGTCTGCCAGTCAACATATTAAAAATAGAATGAGGACTGGTTGATTCTGTGCCAGAACAATGTGACCATGTTGACATAACAAGTTCATGTATAATATACGTATGTCTTAAATTAAGCATTAAAACTAATGCATCTTTTATGTTTTTTATCTGTAGAGTTACTGCATGTTTATCTGTACATCTGAACTTACTAGTTGTGAATATCATCAAAATGAAAGAAAAGGTTGCCTGAAATTGATGTTATTTAGACTCATTTAACTTCAAACTTCACAAAAAGATTGGTAAACGAATACGATATCCACTTTTATCTGACTGAAGGCAATTAATGGTGTTATGGCCTCTTGGTAAATCTAGTAAAACATGATTTCCATTCAAAACCTTGAGTATGTACACAAACCAATAAACTTACGACTTTGTAACAAGATTAATTCCCATGAATTCTGAGACAAGTTTGATATCAACTATTATCTCGCTGTAACAACTTTGTAACAAGATTAATTCCCATGAATTCTGAGACAAGTTTGATATCAACTATTATCTCACTGTAACAACTTTGTAACAAGATTAATTCCCATGAATTCTGAGACAAGTTTGATATCAACTATTATCTTGCTGTAACAACTTTGTAACAAGATTAATTCCCATGAATTCTGAGACAATTTAAGTTTGATATCAACTATTATCTCACTGTAACAACTTTGTAACAAGATTGATTCCCATGAATTCTGAGACAAGTTTGATATCAGCTATTATCTCACTGTAACAACTTTGTAACAAGATTAATTCCCATGAATTCTGAAACAAGTTTGATATCAACTATATCTCACTGTAACACTTTTGTAACAAGATTATTTCCCATGAATTCTGAGACAAGTTTGATATCAACTATTATCTTACTGTAACAACTTTGTAATAAGATTATTTCCCATGAATTCTGAGACAAGTTTTATATCAACTATTATCTTACTGTAACAACTTTGTAACAAGATTATTTCCCATGAATTCTGAGACAAGTTTGATATCAACTATTATCTTGCTGTAACATCTTTGTAACAAGATTAATTCCCATGAATTCTGAGACAATTAAGTTTGATATCAGCTATTATCTCACTGTAACAACTTTGTAACAAGATTAATTCCCAAGAATTCTGAAGTTTGATATCAACTATTATCTCACTGTAACAACTTTGTAACAAGATTATTTCCCATGAATTCTAAGACAAGTTTGATATCAACTTTTATCTGACTGTAATTTATTAAGACATGTTTTTTTCTGTAACATTTTCCTTTTTCTTTTGTCATCAATAGATTGAATACCATTACACTAAAAGCTTCTGGTAAAAAAAAGAATCTGTTCAAAATGTTAATCTCTCCTTCACATTAACTTTAATTCTTGTGAATGCAGTAGAGGGACTAGCTACATGTTGTATGACAAATCTTTTAAAATCTTTTATCATGTTACTTTGAAGAGGACATTAGTTCCAGAAGAATTTGTTTCTTTTGTGTTTTTCAGCTGATGTTTATGTACAATTTAAATGCAACTCTGGAGTCATGAAGGGAAGAAAAAATGATTAACCTTTAATTAGCATGGAAGTGATGTATTCACCTTTGTCAATGATAACGGAGGACGGTTTATAAGAACAGGTAAATATCAATCACTTGCAGCATTCTGTATGCTACATATAATGTGACACAATGTAGGAGGTTCAAAATGTGAATCAAAGCAAGAAAATACTTGTATGAATTGCTCTGTGTGAATTATGAGCAAGGAGGTTCTTAATATGAAAGCATGCATGGATAATGACTGGAAAATATAATCAGTGATTTATATCGGGTAAGTTGATATCAAGAATGAAAGTCAGGTGAATGAAACAATGATCGAGAAATGGAGGTTATTGTTTTTTTTCTGCTTAAAGCCTGCCTGTTGTAGACTGATTCGTTGAAATATGATTATGCTATATATAGTGATCAGTGGCATGTCAATATAGGCAACGTCTGTTTCTCTGTGTCCTCATTATATACTGGTAAACAAGTAATTTGTACCTGATGACAGTCCTTCACATGGGGTTGTGAATAGGAGAGTGACTTGTACTTCTCTACAGTGCTAATTTGCAGTGCATTATAGCACAGAGCTAAATACAGCTACAGTATAAATACAGTATTTAACTCTGTGATAATAACTAGTTGGTATTGAATGACAATGCCAATCTTTGGTAAAATCATATAAAAATGTAAATTGATTAACTTATAATTTTATGTTTTTGATGTTCATGTATATCTCGTTCTCCTATTACTGTATATTCATCTTCACTGTAGAATAATGATATGTTCTGTATTTCACTTGGTTTACGTCTTGTTTATCGTTCAGATTCTTAGTCTTTTTACATTGATAGGTATCAAGCAAACAAAATTATGTAGGTATGTGAAGAAATCTACATTTAATATATATTCAATGATTGAATGATAAATGGTTTTTTTCTGTATTTTACTGGTGTTAAAATAATCCTTTTAATTTATCTTTGCTGGAATTTGGAAATTTAAGATGTTTTTGTAAAAAAGAGAATTTTTGAGGCATTTTGCTCTGTTAAGTATTTGCCTTCAAGTGTTAGCATCATACTTGCCAACTTTTTGAAATTTTCATTGAGGAGAAAATGCGTAGCGAAATCTTAAAATGTCTTAAATACCTATATACAATGCCCTATATGACAAAATAGTAGTGTAAACAGCCTCATTTAAGCAGTTCTGTGCAATGCACTAAGTAAAAGCAAGGTTTAGGAATTACTCTTATGTCAAAAGGGAAAATTGTGTATGAAAAATAGGGAGACTCCCTTCTGAATAGGGAGAGTTGGCAACTATAATGGTCATTAATTAAAGAGTTCTAGCACGGTGTATTTTATTATTCTATTCTTGTTCACTTAATATGGTTCAGTGAATAGATATTCTTTGTACTTACTTGTAATTAATATTTATAAATTTGTCACATTTGTCATTGTTAATTTTCACAAGGAGATATATGTAAAGCTGGTCATATGTATAATAGATAAGACTCCTACATGCAGATACTAGGATGATTACACTGGTAGTCTGTGACATCTATAGCTGCGAATATATTAATGATCCATGTAGACTGATACACTGAGTTGACAATACCAGGTAATCCCTTATTCCTTGCTCTCCCTTTCACGTGTCTGTAATTAGTAAATATTGAAAAAAGTGAGAAAAAAAAGAAAAAGAAAAGTAATTAGTAAGTAATGTTTTAATAATACCTTACGCCCCTTCATTTCATGAGTCGTTAATTGATATGTTATATTTTTGACACACACCTGTTATTTATGCCTAGTAATTGATTAGTTTCTTTATAAAGATGTAAGACATGCTTCTATCTGTAGTGTAAAAAAAACAATTAATATACTAATTAGAATATAAATGCATGCATTGTATGGAAGAATATTTTACTGTGTAATTTATAATGGTTTCAAAGATGTAAACAATTAATGTAACAACACTTGAGATGCAGCTCACTGTGTAATTTATAATGGTTTCAAAGATGTAAACAATTAATGTAACAACACTCGAGATGCAGCTCACTGTGTAATTTATAATTGTTTCAAAGATGTAAACATATAATGTAACAACACTCGATATGCAGCTCACTGTGTAATTTATAATGGTTTCAAAGATGTAAACATATAATGTAACAACACTCGATATGCAGCTCACTGTGTAATTTAAAAGGGTTTCAAAAATGTAAACAATTAATGTAACAACACTCGATATGCAGCTCACTGTGTAATTTGTAATGGTTTCAAAGATGTAAACAATTAATGTAACAACACTCGAGATGCAGCTCACTGTGCAATTTATAATGGTTTCAAAGATGTAAACAATTAATGTAACAACACTCGAGATGCAGCTCATGTTAGCCGATATATTTTTAGATAGAATCAAAATACATGCATGTGTATATGTGGAAATATTTTATTGTGTAATTTATAGATAATGGTTTCAAAGATGGAAACAATTAACAACACTCAAGATTTATAGCTCCTGTGACAGTTTATTATGTCAACAATTAAGGTTCACCCACTAGGTGGGCGTCATCAGGTGTAATTTGTATTTTCAGTTTAAACAGTCAATTCTCGACACAAAAATGGTGAAACAAGTGGGATTACTGCCTGCTGGGTGTCAGCCATGGAACACAGATGTGGTATCAGCCAATGGAGATCGCTTTATATACTGCGCTACACTGGCTGTGTATGTTTACGAGGTAATTATAAAAGAAATAAATAAATATCCTGTAAAAATTTATATACAAAAAGAATTATTGCCCATCACTATTTATACAGACTGTTCAGTCTGAATTTTTTACAGACAAAAGGACAAAGTTAATTTTGCTTACTATAAATAGAAACTCTATTTTGCAAAACAATTCTGATCTGATTAATTATTATAGCATATTAACACTTGATTTGCATTACCTCTTGCAAACAAGGTTTTTTTTGGGGGGGGGAAGAGTAAAACAGTCTGTCCATTTGGTTCCTTGTCTGTTGGGTAATCTTAACAACAGGTAACACTATACCTTGTCTTATATCCTTTAAAAATGGCACAGTTTGCAGTACCTTGATATGCAGTTAAATCATTATGTTTAAGTATGAAGTGAGTTTTGAGGTTTGTGGCCCTTTGACAATAAGAACGTATTTTGATGCTATTGAACATAATTCACCCTCCCCTGTTGTGTGTCTTGTTGAAAATTGGTAAAATTTAAGATGTTATTCTGGTAGTCAGGAGTTGAATCCAGCCGTGTTGAAACCTAAGATGTTAAAATAAGGTCCTGTTAAGTGCTCAGCTTTACTGTGTAGAAGAGGGACTGGTTGGCTCGGTGTCAGGATAATGTGACTAAGTGAAGTATTATGTCAATGTGTCTGTGGCATAATGTTTCAGTGAGACAGCACTATAAATTGCCTTTAGTGTGCAATGGCACAAGCAGACACTGTCTCAATATGACCTAAGCATTAGTTGAAGGGACATTAAACCCCAATATATTACAAACAAACCAAAACCTTGTTATGTATATGTGCAGTAACTAAGGATGGCCATTTCTTAAGCCATTCCAGGTTAACAGTTTTTTCAGTTGTGACACTTAAAACATTTGATACTATTAAACATATGAAAGTATGTCAAAGTACCCCCTCCAGTGTGCCTTGTCCAATGTTCTGAAAGATTGATTACAACTTAATTTGAAGGTAGAATTAATCTGGTATTAATTGGTATTGGTATTTAAATCAGCATTTCTAGTTACATAGCAAAAAAAAAATTGAATGTAAGTAAGTAACTAGAAAAGTAAGTTTGCTTTTCTGAATATATAATTTCATCAAAGGTCGAAAGAAGAAATTCCCATAGAAATCCATCATAAGCATTTCCCTTATCAACCTCTCAAAAACCACTGGACTTGTTTTGACCATACTTGATTATAAAGAGTGAATCTGATTTTATCATTTGATGGGTCTTTGGCTTTCACTAGTGTGCTAAATTTTTTTTTTTTTTTAAATATTATCTGCTTAAATGCACAGGTCCAACATTTGGATAAATTAAATTAGTTTAATGCCAGTCTATGGGGTTAAAGAATAAATAATGCAATATGGCAGCCAATTCCCATACAAAATGTACGTATAGTGACACCATTAAATGTATAGTGCTGACTTTACTAGTTGAAACCATGCAGGTGGACATTAAAGCCCAGCGGGCCACTTTTTGTTAGTCCATCTGGTCGAAAGGTCCAAGGTGGACTTTTCTCATACAAATTCTGTCTGTCATCCATCGTCCGTCCGTCATCGTTAACTTTAACATTTACGACTTCTTCTCCTGAACCACTGGACCAATTTTATCCAAACTTGGTAGAAAGTTGTTTCCCTATGGAAAGGGGATTCAGATATGTTGAAATGAAGGGGATGGGCCCCCAGGGGGTGCCACTTTGGGGTCCAAAAGGGTGGGAACATTTGATAAAATTTCAAAAATTTCTTCTAAAAATCTAGAAGGCCTACATCTTAATGTTTTTGAATGTAGTTACTTTGGGGCATGGAGAACCAAGTTGTTTCAAGGCGTGTACCTTGGGTCAAAATTCGATTACACATTTTGGGGTCAAATTTCAACACTTTTGCAAATATGATAACTTCCCCATTTTTGACTTCTTGTCCAATAGTAATGGACCAATTTAATCCAAACTTCGAAAGAAGTCATCCCTAGGGGAAGGGGGTTCAGATTTGTTCAAATGAAGGGGCTCAGCCACCAGGGGGCACCACTATAGGGGCCATAATGGGTAAAATTTGACAAAATATCAAAAATCTTCTTCTCATAACTGGATGGCCTAGAGCCTAATGCTTTGGTTTGTAGTAATATTAGGGAATGGAGAATCAAGTTTTTTCATGTCGTGACCCTGGGGTAAAAAAAAAAGTTACACATTTGAGGTCAAAGTTCAACACAATATAATATAGCAAATATGATACTTTTTCACATTTGTGACTTTTTGTCCAACACTACTGGACCAATTTCATCGAAACTTGGAAGATTTCATCCTTAGGGGAAGGGGATTCAGATTTGTTCAAATGACGGGGCTAGGTACCCAGGGAGGGTCACTTGGGGGCCCAAATGGGGAAAATTTGATAAAATTTCAAAAATCTTCTTATAAACTAGAAGGCCTAGTGCATAATGCTTTGGTTTGTAGTTACTTTAGGGCATTGAGAACCAACTTTGTTCAAGGAGTGACCTTAGGATAAAAAATATTCAAATGCCAATCCAGATGGACGTTAAGGCCCATGAGCCTCTTGTTTATTTACAGTTGGACAAGAAATTCAATGAGTTTAAGTTAGCTTCCATAATGTCGGAGCATAAAAAGACAATAACCGGAATTGCATTCAGTCCGCGAAATCCCGATATCTTCGCCAGCTGTAGTTCAGATCGTAAGGTGATTGTTTGGAATTGTAACGAACAGAAGGTTGTGTCAAGGTTAGACGGTACAAAAGATGTTCCAATGGGAGTTGGCTGGTGCTTTAGCAATGGAGAGTTTGTAAGCTTCATGGGACGTAGGAGTCCTTTATACTTATGGAATTATAAAGCAGGCTACAATATGACAATAATGAAAGAAGCATCAGGATTCTCCTCTGATGTCTTCATATACAGATGGCACCCAAAAAACTCTGCTAAGATTGTGTTCGGTCACAGAAATGGAACTATTTCTATATGCAATATTGGTATGTATACTTTTAATTCTTTCTGTATCAATTAAATCTTCTAAATTTCTGCTGATTACAGTTAATGTGTTTTAGCAGTACTGCATCTATATATTAGGTTACTTTCATGATATATTGTGATTTTTCATAGTCATATGGTTAAAAAATTAATGTTCGTTTTCAAGAAAACTTCACTTTTTAGTTGAATTATGAACTCAATTTAAACTTAGAAATGAGAGGGAAAACGTTCATGATTAAAGTGAACAATGTATTAATATTTTGTAAGAAATTTAACCACATAGGTATTACATTTTGAAGTATGATGCTATTTAAGTTATTAAGTTGAGTGTCCTGATACAAAAAAATGCCTGATCTGAAAAAAACTCTAACATGATATTCATACCGGATCAGAACATGTTCACAGAACTAAATGATCATGATGCACAATAGCAGACTGTGGCTTCGCAGGAAGTTTTTTATAATTGTATTGCTATAAGGGTACAACTAAAAGAGCCTGGAATCTGTTTTTGTAAAATGTTAAGTTTTCATAGTCTCAGGATGAGTTTGCATTTCATCTTATCAGACTTTGTCTATCCCCTCGTCTGAAGTATTTTATATGCATATCATCCCTCAACTGAAATAGTTTGATTTTATACAGAAACAGAGATTCTATTCATATCTGGCGAGGTGAAGACAAGTCGAGATACAATTCCTTCAGACCTAGTTTTTATAGAAACACCAAACTTATAATTCAATTCAGTTTAAATGCTACATGATTGTATTTAGTTACATTTTGTATTAAGAAAATTTCAGTAAATGCCTGTAATTGATGTACTACATGCATATGGTATATAAAAAGGAATATTTTGAAGGCTTAAAATTCATGTATTTTGCATTTAGTAACCTTAGTATAAATCTTTCTTTATCACACTCTAGAACTGATTATGTATTTGTGTTTCAAAGGTGGAAAATCCTATAAGCACATATGCTCCTTGGAGGGGACAGATGATTCGGACGAGGAGGACCCAGTGACAGCGTTAGAGTGGGATCCTTTATCATATGACTATCTCATTGTGTGTAATACGTGTAGTGGTGCCAGAATGATAGACTCAAACTCACAGACTGTTATCATGGAATTTGTACTTCCTAGTGTCGCATCTCGGATCTCGTGTCTGTCCTGGATACACAGTGCTCCTGGAATGTTTGTCACTGGGGGTTAGTATGGTTACTCACTAACTTTTTTATTAATGACAAATTTTTAACTCATCATTGCTGTGCTCAGTTAATTGGTTTTAATTGGTTTGTGTCCCTTGTCTTTAATTGTTGCATACATGTGTACCTCCTTACAGGAAAGTGAATGGCTGCCATTCAAGCCATCTTGATATGTTATAGTTATCTCTACAGTATACAAATTAAGTGAACAGATCTTACAGTTATCATTTATAGTACTGTAGCTTCATATATTTAGCATTTAATCTTATTATTCCCTAGTTCTCTCTAAAGAAAATCAATCGCACCAAGAAAACAAATGGTCATCAGATAGACAGCCATTTAGGCATTTTTATCCAACAATGAATACGGACAGTTTGAACAAACCAATACTATGCAGTATAGTCAACATGTACTGTACTCAACCTAATAGGTGCCCTGGGCACTTCAAGAATTAGAAAAAGTAGAGGGGCTGCTTATTAGGACCATATTACGAGTCCAAACACTGAATAAATGCATTGCAATGCTCTCGGGTAATGGATCTTAGCTATTATACAGGACCGTAGGTGCTTGGAAAGAGAGGAGCACTTATAGAGACATAGGCACTTATAGAGATATGGGCACTTAGTAGGTTGAATAAGGTACTTCATTAAATCATTAACTTTCAGATGCCATAAGTGGTATAATACGTGTTTGGAATGTGTCAAGGCCTTCTCCATTAGAAAACATCAAGGTGAAAAGTATGGGAATTCATGCTCTTCAAACTGTTTGTTCATCTAGTAATAATTCAAAGACATCTTATGAGCATGTAGAATCAAAACCAGTGTCATCTACAAGCTTAGCACAGGGTCCAACTGTTATAAATGCAGCTCACTTTGCTCTTCCACCTGCCCAGCTGGTATGTACATTTCTAGATGGTGGAGTGGGATTGTACGATCTTGGCTGCAGAAAATGGAAATTTCTGAGAGATGAGGTAATAATGATATGTATTTAGAGTTAAGAATTAAAGTAATTGGCTTAGATTCAATTCATTTATATAGAACATGGCTGTCGTGTAATACTTAAAATTATATTGAAGAATTCTGATATTATATTTTAGATTTGTATTTTATTTTCAGAATAGTAATAGCATATTACGGTAGTTGTAATTCAAATTACATTCATGAAGCAATGCCCTAGACAAATTTTTCCAAAAATTGCTAAGATATGATAATATTACAAAGGAGCCATCATAATCAACATAATGATAATCTCATTGTTAATCTTGATTAATTGTATAATTAAGCTGTTTGTATTTATGATTCTATTAATCAATGAACATTTTATTTCAGGGTCACATTGAGACAATATTTGACTGCAAGTTCCATCCAGATAATCCTGATCTTTTAGCGACAGCTAGTTTTGATGGGACTCTCAAAGTTTGGGATGTCACAACACTCAAAACTGTAGGTAACATTTCAAACACCATGGGGGTCCTTTTATTCTCTATTCTAGTCCCTTAGAACTACTGTATTAAGCAATAAACAGCATAGATGTTGCAGACGTACTGGTATGACTGCAGCATGTGCCACAGAAAAAATGAATGGAGCTCCATGATAAGTTTGTATGTGACACATGCTGCAGTTATACCATTAGTCTGCAACATATATGCAGTTTATTACTTTTATTTTCATTTGTCTTTAGAAATGCAATAACTGTCAATTTTTATATTCAAATTTACATTTCTGCAAGAAGTTCCAGATTCAGTACTAATGTATTCATACGCTGCACCAAGAGCAGCGGCAATTGTGCTCTTATAATTAAAGTTGCTCATATGAAGGGATATTGCAGGCGATTGCAACACCAAATGAAAATATACAGGTTTAAATTCACAACATTTGCATTTTTATGAGAATTTTTTTTTCTGTAGTGTTGAATTCACGGTTGAAGGAAGGTGATAACTATTAAATAGACCTTTTACAATTCACTGCCATGTTGAAAACGCAGGTTCTTTCAACTGTAAAACTAGCAATAATTAAAATGCAGCATAAAAGCCTGGTATACATGTACAGTCACCTGTCTTTTTGTGCAGATATCCTTAATTTCTTTTAAATATACCTCATTATGCAAACCATTTCACTGTCTTGTAACTTGGGAAGTGATATGTTAGTTGGCTGGTTTAAGAGATTATCTGTATATACATGTAGTGTATACAATCATGTTGATTCTCAGATTCATAATAAAATTGTTTGTTTTAATAATATTAATATATCAGGTTTCAGTTCATCTTACCCTGTCAAAGTATTCAATTTATACTTTGTTCAGTCCCCCTGAACCACCAACGAGCCCCAAAGCTTTTAATATTGATCTACCACATTCAGACTGTTAAAAAAAAAATCTGATTACCGTACTTGTTTTCAAGAATTCAATGTATAATAATTGAAAAATTTAAATGGATTAAATTTTGATTGGTATATTGTTATATCTATACAGGTGCATTCATCTCCAGGCAACGAGGGCGTAGTTTACTCTCTCTCCTGGGCTCCAGGTGATCTCAACTGTATTGTGGCCAGCACATCCAAAAATGGAATTTTTGTGTGGGATATCAATAAGGGAAAAATTGTCAGTAGATTTCATGAGGTAATATTACGATACTCATGTCAGGGATTTGTAAACTTTTATATACTTTAAACACCCAATTCATTCTCATGTTCACCAATAACATTGTCTAAATATTTGTTTCATGATCTTGTCAAAAATTATTAATATGAAAAAAATGCTGTTTTTGATAAATACTTTTTAAACAACTTTCTGAATGATCTTTAAAGCATATAAAGGTATGATACATGGCACTACATTAGACTAGCTACATGTATATAATTATTTATGTCTACTGAATGAATATACTATAGCACATAAATGAAATGTCTTTTTATTTTTTAATACAAATTTAAAAGATATTTTTCAATGTAAGACATAGCTCATGTTTATACAAAGAGATATTTTTCAATGTAATTTGTATCATGTTTGTCAAACAACACTTTCACCCTATGAATATTATATTTTGTAGCATGGTAACGCCTCTGTGTACTCCGTAGCATGGTGTCAGAAAGATTCCAAGAGGATCATGTCTGCAGGTGCTGACTGTTACTGGTAAATATCTCATAATATAGCAAGGTTATGTTACCTGGGATTAAACCCTACAGTAAGAGTGTACATAGGACCATCAATAGACATATGTCACTGTTCTGAAGTATATAGGACCATCAACAGATATATGTCACTGTACTGAAGTACATAGGACCATCAGCAGACATATGTCACTGTACTGAAGTACATAGGACCATCAACAGACATATGACACTGAACTAAAGTACATAGGACCATCAACAGACATATGTCACTGTACTGAAGTACATAGGACCATCAACAGACATATGTCACTGAACTGAAGCACATAGGACCATCAACAGACATATGTCACTGTACTAAAATACATAGGACCATCAACAGACATATGTCACTGTACTGAAGTACATAGGACCATCAACAAACATATATCACTGTACTGAAGTACATAGGACCATCAACAAACATATGTCACTGTACTGTAGTACATAGGACCATCAACAGACATATGTCACTGTACTGAAGTACATAGGACTATCAACAGATATATGTCACTGTACTGAAGTACATAGGA
>JAUMGZ010195730.1:0-12886 GCA_032359645.1 Pododesmus macrochisma | reverse complement strand
GGCATGGAGAAACAACTTTGTTTAATATATGACCATATGATCAAAAATATTCAAATGCCAATCCAGATGGACGTTAATTAAGGCCCCATGGGCCTTTTGTTATATTTTAGTTAATTCGCGCAATTTTTTTTCGTTATTTCGTCTTTTCGGGGCAAAATAACTAAAGCGAAAACACAAAGATTTATGAATTACTTTCTATTTAATGATAAATTTCTATGTTGCTGTGAAAGACCAAAGTAGAAACATATTGATCAAACTCGTGTTTATTTCAACCTAAGCGAATATATCCCTCCGTTAGCCCCTTCTATGAAATTCGCGGTCATGAGAGGACACATTTGAGAAGTTCAATAGTTTAACCGGTCACGACGACAGTCATCTATCTGAGGCTAAACACGGGTTGATTGGCCATTTTAATCAGAAAAACTGATCAATATATTTATGTAATAATTGCACTGTAGCTATCTACAGTGAGTGTCATTTCATAGATAAGTGCGACAAAGCAAAAATTACATGTTTATGTAAAATCAATAACGAGCCAAATATGTTGATTAGAAACCTGACCTTGAACTTACAACATCATCGTTGTGCTCCGTCTATGATTTTGATTTGCGTGCGTTTTTGTTGAATTAGGCGTTATAAGTGATCAATCACTTTTATTCTATCTATTTGCAATATGATAACACCGTTATGTCGTAGAATCTTCTAATTCAAACGCGTTAAATATTCATGTTTACAGTCACCAATAGTTCTGCTCTTTGTTTCAACAGATTGTAAGCAGTTTATAAAGAACGATTGCTTGATTCTGTGTACTGTGAGCGGCCTTGAACACGTGAAAAGACTTGCCGTCAGCAGGAATAGGCTGTTTATTGACATGATAATCTATATCGCTAGTTCTTTTGTTAGCTTAGAAAATATTTCTTCTCGAGACGGCTAGATATTTTATCCGATCCCACACTGACCAGTCGCGAAGACTTTGTACACTCACTTTTGACCTAAACTCGATGCACACTCGATCGTACTGCTGTAGAGTTTAAAATTGGCAACGCGGGGTTTGCGCTTGCCTGGCTGGCTTGGCCAAACTATTTTGTACGAGGTCAACGCCAGGTCATATCATGGCGCTGCGGTTTTTACTTCACCTGTGTTGTATTAGCCAGTCTATCTAGCCGACTGACCAGCGGCCTGCTTGCGCTTGGTCAGATTAAGGCAATAACGCCTGACCAATGCCTATTGCTTATGAAATGTATAGATAATAAGTTGTTTTGACGGGAAGTTGTTTGCGACTTTTACAGTTTAAGAAAGTGTATCTTGAACAATATTTAGGAAGTAATTATTTCAGCTTAATAATGTTATTGAATTAGGGAACATTCTACATACAAACGTATATCGGTATCGGACACATGTACATAGTACAGTACTAAAAAGTAAGAACTTACATACACACACAAATGTGATTGGACGAATCGTGAACCGTGAACATTTGAATTTCTGGAAGAGTGAGAAAAACATCAGCAAACCGTAAGTTAATATTTGTTATCCTATATGTCACACACACACACACACGCGCGCGCGCGCGTGTGTATATATTTTAAAAAAAAACTAAGAAAACTATGTATATATATTTTCCCTTTTTATTTCATTTTGATATAATCTATTCAGAGTTTATATTAAGTCTGATTAAAATATCAAATGAATCCATCATTAAAAAGAGAATTCTAAAATTTGTTACTAATCGCTTATAAAATAAAAATTGCTGATTTTGAAATTGTGATATTTGCATGATTTTAGTATTGTTATTTCGTACTGTATAGATCGTTAAATGATTATAAGGGTTTTTACCACGATCATTACACATCGACTTATACATATAAAAATGCATTCTAACTGCACGTCAGTTTCGCTGAATCGTCCATGTATTTGGTTCTGGTCAATTTATATAAAATTATAGGTCGATTATTAATACGTGGCAGACGACATGAACAATTAGTCTCGTGATTTGTTCTATGTTTCAACTGTATCAATGATATAATAAATGTTCTTATTGTAAATATGTCCATATCTTGTTTAAATGATCCCGACCAGGCGTGCCATATGGGCTTGGTAGTTATTTTTACGTAGTCTTGCCAAGGATGTGTTTTTCATATGTACCTTATTCCAAATATGTTGAAAACTTCTGTTTATAATCTTATAAATTTTCTGGTGAATTTTACCTACATTAAAAAAAAGCTATAATGCCAGCTTCCAAAACAGAAATGAAAATATGAATGAATAATAATGTTGTTGACGAGTTAAAAAAAAAAAGATCCATAGTTTACCCTTCAAGGACCCCACACGCTCAAGCAAGGCAGTATATTATTGTAAAAAGAAATGAGGAAAACAGGGTTGAATGTATATATATTTATTTATTTATACACCACGTTCATATGATTAATAGTGAATTTATTAATAACTACTACATCGGCTTGGTCAGACAAGTACAATCTGACCTTGACCTCTCCATGAAACAGTTACTGATGTTTGTTATATCTGACACGGGTCAGTGTGGAGGCTTACAGTAAAATACAGAATGAATCAGTTTTCGCAATACAGTACTTTGCTTGTAATATTTTACGCTTTGTGGTAGAAAAGACTGTTTCAAGTTAACATGCAATACAAAGCTAGAGGTACTCTTGCCCACGTTATCATCAACAAGTGGACTTAATACCCAGCTTCTGTGACGATATGACATGTCTGATTTCAAAGAGAAAAAAAAACGCCGGAGAGCTTCCAAAAAAACTTCAATTCAATTCAATTCTTTTTATTGGAAATATCAACAACAAAACATAAAAATTACAAAAAATTATGTCTTCCACACAATGAAAAGATATTAAATCCAACAATGATTATATGTGGATTTCATCTGTTAAAATACATACATGTATACATATAGATCGGGTAGAATATCTTGATAATGTTATCAATTGACCATATTTTTAAAGGCAGTATCAATAAAATTACATATATATTTAGTTTCATTTTTACTTTGTGGGTTAAAACTACCTAAATGTTATTATCATCGTTTATTTCGCTGTACGTTTGACACCCGTGATGGCTTTTCTCTTTTGGCGTTTAGTCTCGACAATAGTGATAGTTTCAGGAAACAAACAAACGTCATTTATTTGCCGCGATGGAAATTAATATAAAGGCTCTGAACCGACAGTGTTGATACCACTCGAATGCACCAACATTTTCTGTGCTTTTTTAGTCCATCTGGTCCAAGGTGGACTTTTCCCATACAAATCCCGTCCGTCGTCGTCGTTAACTTTTCACATTTTCGACTTCTTCTCCTAAACCACTGGACCCATTTCATTCAAACTTGGTTGGAAGTATCCCTAGAGGAAGGGAATTTTTTCAGATTTTTTCAAATGAAGGGGCTCTGCCCACAGGGGGCCAAAAGGGGGAACATTTGTCAAAACTTAAAAAAATTCTAATAAACTAGAAGGCCTACAGCTTAATTTTTTGATATGTAGTAACTTTAGGTCACGGAGAACCAACTTTGTTAAAGGCGTGACTTTGGGGTAAAAAATAGGTTACACGTTTTTGGGTCAAAGTTCAACACTTGAGCAAATGTGTTAACTATTCACATGTTTGACTTCTTGTCCAAAACTATAGGACCAAATTCATCCAAACTTGTTAGAAATCATCTCTGTGAGAAGGGAATTCAGATTTGTTCAAATGAAGGGGCTCGGGGCCCAAGGGGCGCCACTTTGGGGGCTGAAAGGGGGGAAATTTGACAAATTTCGAAAATCTTCTACTAATAAATAAGAAGGCCTATAGAGTTTAATGTTTTGGTATGTAGTAACTTTAGGGCAAGGCGAACCAAGTTTGTTCAAGGCTTGACCCTAGGGTCAAAAGTATAAAAATGCCAATCCAGATGGACGTTAAGGCCCATTGGACCTCTTGTATTATTAACAACGCATATTGATAAAGAAAATGATTGATAGCCTGATGGAATATGTATCTTAACCTCGAAATTTGTTTGTTGTGTGCACGTGGTTTGGGGTGTCAGTTTTAAGCAAATTTTTGTTTTTGAAAACAATCAATTTTGCCTAGTTCTAAACAACATAAAGTTATTCTGTTCCGATTTTACCTAATTATACTTTTTTCTTAAAAATATGTCTATGAGTGTTTTTAACAGTATTTCTAGACTAGAATTAAAATTAAAGCAGTAGTTACAGCTCAAATCTCAACACAAAAATCCCCTGAAAACAAAATTGGATCAGATGTATACGAAGTTTGTATTTTAGTCCATCTGGACCAAAGTTCTAAAGTGATCTTTTCTCAAACAAATCCCGTCCGTCGTCGCCGTCGAAGACTTCACATTTTCGACTTCTCCAAAACCACTGGACCAATTTCATCCAAACCTGGTAGGAAGGGGAAGGGGATTTATATTGGTTCAAATGAAGGGTCTCCGTCCTTAGGGGGCGCCACTATGGGGCAAAAGGGTAAATTTGACAGAACATCAAAAATCTTCTAATAAATTAGAAGGCCTAGAGATTAATACGTTGGTATATAGTAACTTTAGGGCATGGAGAACCAAGGTTGTTCAAGGCGGGACCCTGGGTAAAAAATGGGTAACACGTTTTAGGGTCAAAGTTCAACACTATAGCAAGAATGTTAACTTTTCACATTTTCGACTTCTTCTCCAAAGCTACTGAATCAATGTCATCAAAATTTAGTAGAAGGCATTCCTGGCGGATGGGAGTTCATATGTGTTCAAACGAAGGGGCTCGGTCTCCAGGGGCGCTACTGCGGGGGCTCAAATTTGTGAAATTGACAAAATTTCAAAAATCCTTTTTAACTAGATGGCCTTTAGCTTAATGCTTTGGCGTGTAGTTATTTTAGGGCATGGAGAACCAATTTTGTTTAATTTGCGTATAAGCCCATTTAATTCAGATGGACGTTAAGACCCAATTGGCCTCTTGTTTTAAATAGTAACTGAAATGACAAAAAGATCAGTCACAACGATCACACATGTTTTACCTTCCATGCACATGTATAGATATCATATTTAAAAGAAAACAGCTTGGTGTACCCAATTTGTACCAATATTTTTAATTGATGATGGAACTTTGTTCCTGGTAGGATCGTGAAGGACAGAAGAGCTTTGAAGTAATTATAGGTATGCGTATTGCCAAGTAAGTCTATTTCTAAGATCACGGTCATGTGTCAGTTTCGTAGGTTTAATTTAAACAAAACAATTAACCAAGAACACTTGAGGCTAGCGATAAACATATTTCGATAACTTTCCTCCTAATCATTGTTCTTGACATGATGTCTTGTCTTAGATATGGTGACCTGTCATTTTGTCCTTAACAGACTTTTATATGTTGTATACGCACAAGATATTCTCCATAAAGTGTCATGTTATATTGTTTTTGACTAGCAATTTATAGAAGGATTTTAACCAAATGTCTCCCTTAATCAATTCCAATTAAGTGGTAAGATTCGTTCTGTGTATCGTCTTAGTTTGTCTGCATGTGGACCATCCTGAAGACATAACAACATATTTATTTAATAACTATTTTTATCGTGTCGCAATGTTTTCGGCTGTAGTGATTGTTTGGTGAAAAATAGTCTTCTTGTGAAAAAAGTTCATTAGAGCTGTTAAATCCCATACGTCATATTCTAAGAAACATATTTAATTCATTTATTGAAATTGTTTTTGGGATCAAGGGTAATTTTCGAATTTTCTAGCGATTGTTTATTTATAAAACTTAAAGATTTTGCTTAGAAAGCATACCATAAGAAATGTAGGCTAATAGCCATGACGTCGTATTAACATTTCCGTCTAGAGACCGGCCAATTTATCAAAATATTTCACTATCTAGTAAAAAGTTTCAAATTAGGTTTATTTGTTTGTTTGTTATATTTGGGTTAAACGTCCCTTCAACTCATGTCTTAATCATATCGAAACGGTGCCTGCTTGTGACAGTGCGCACTGGTGGTGACTGTATAGTGTTGTCTCACTTAAATATCACGCCGCGGACACTCATTGACATGGTACTTCTCTTGATCACATCCATGATCCTGACATCGAGCCAACAAGTCTTTCTCATATCTATAATTGATGCGAGCAGATTAGCAGAGAGCCATAAGATTTCCAAAGTCTGACGTCTTTGGTTTGACACGGCTGAGATTCCAACCACTGCTTACCGGAACTAGAAGCTAAACGTTCTACCTATTAGACACCGCGATGGTTTCCATCAGTTCCATACTATTCACAAATGGTATTTTTAAGTGAAATTACTTTTAATTCAGACAATATTTCATTTGCAAGTCATACATATGTACAATTAACAAAATTAAGCAGGGGTATTCAGAAACAAGCACTAAGTTGATATAATTTAAATCTTTTTCAATTCATTTCTTTTTATTTACCTTTAGTAATTATATTCATTTTATCAGAAACATACATAACAACATAAAGTTTAAAATCTGCAAGCAACATTCACAACACACGGTATTAAGTAGATTGCGACATTCCCTCCAATAACACAATCTCTGACAGAAAACAAAGAACTCCAAAATAGCAATTACAATAATATATTTATTTATTGTATGGAGCGCATAATCATCGCCGACAACAGTATTACAATACACAAAAACTCTCTCTCATCTTCTACAAACTCACCAGTCATAAACTTAAACAACAGAAATGTTAATATCAAAATTTCACAACAAATACATCTGTTGTTTTGTAAAATAAAAACAACGTGTCCTGTCGGCGCGACTATCGCTGAATGACCGATACTCACAATACACATTATCACTGCCGCACGTGCGGATTTAGCGACCTCAACGCCCCCTGTCAGAAAACACGTCACTGAAGTAATTTTAGGCTTATTCTGTCCCATCAAACTCCGAAAATTATATTTTACAACACACGGTCTTAAGTAGATTGAAATAATACTGATTACTATACTTAACAGATAGTGGAAAAAATCATTATCAAATATTCACATACGTGAAATTTATCACATGACAATTTGGTTGAATTTAGTTGCTTGTAATTATATTTTCTATTACTATTGTAAAACTTAAGAAGACATCGTAAAATCCATGTTCTACACTTTGCCTTCAGTCTGTATAAAGCTGTATAAAACTGACCACACCATTAATGACCGCTAGCCAGTTATCAATGGTCAGTCTCGTGTGTTGTCTGTTTAATAGTGTCGAGTAATTAAGTCCAGACCAACTAAGCTAATTCTGATGATGCGGTCAACATGTGTGCTATGGAATGGTCAATCTGTGATAATTATGAACTGACCGCTATTTAGTCCGGCCTACTTTAATTATGCTGACGAATCAATTCAGTATACATGCGATGTGTATCCATGTTGCGGAAGATAAAATAGCCTGACCATTGTGATGTGTTGGTGAGGTATTAAGTGCTTATGTGTGATGCGCAAAACAACCAGGACGTGACTGTTACAACAAGGGAGGTAATGTGTCGTGAAACTAACAATGTACTTCAAATAATTATTAGTCAAGGCAATATGACAGTGAGCAAACTGTGTTTAATCCTTATTAACTACAGAGCTTTCAATATAAAGCTAAATATGGGAAATTTTTCAGGCAGTTTTTCTGATATTTCATTTTTGGGAAATTTCAATAATTCATAAATTCAATTTAAAAAAAAAAGTACAAAATGTATGACAATTTTTTATAATAATGATTATTATCTTTATGCTGTTACATGATTTTAAGTTTTCATTTATGCTTTTAGTAACTTTTAAGTTGCATTGAGATGGATTTGTGAATTTTACCAACTTTCGCAGAAAAACTGTATTTTCACAAAAAGTTGACATTGAATTTTTCTCAAAACCTAGCAAAGTATTTATCAATTAATATGCAATGTACGTGGGATATTAAAAAAAAATCTATCAACTAGTTTTCTCACATGCGTGTTTCCTTAACAGCAAGTTAAAAATATGTAAGTACGTGGATATAAATGATTTGATATTAGGTAGACTTTTATTATATAGGCTTTTACTGAACAGCAATCTAAACGAAATTTGCCGTAATCAGCGACAAAGTATTTTTGTGATGGTAAGTTTAATAAGAACAACAGTATATCTTCGTAAGTTTTCACTTTTCTTACATTCACCGGTGGGTCAAGTCTGACTACTTTAATTTGAGTTTGCTCGTTTGAGAATATATGTGAAAGAAAATTATTATTATTTTATAAAAATTTCCATATCATTTACCATTAGATCTAGCTTACTTTGGTACATCCCGTGCGCGCTTTTTAGTTTTGTAATATTTGTCTTCTTGGAGCACACTTTGTTTTGCTTTCAGTGTAGAAGTCATGACTTCTCGGAATTCATCCTGTGATGTTTTTGTGACCTTGAAATTCTGCATGTTATTGGTCGGATAATGTCCGTTTAAGTGAATATTCTTCCTGGTTGAACAACAATCACGTGTATTGGGTAATGCTTTACATAGTAGACTTTATAAGAGTGTCCTCGCCGCTGTTTGCCATGTATGTGAGATAGTATGTATTTAATTGTAAATTATATTTTCTCTGGGCTGTAATGTGCAGTTCTTTATGAGAATAAATTTGTCATTGTCATTGTCTTAATTTGATCAGAGTAAATGAAAATTGGTTAGTGGGTGTGTCTTTTCTATGACAAAATTTCCGGCAAATCGGCAAATATATGTGTGCGGCAGAAAAAAAGTACCCCTCATCTACTTTCCCCTGGCTACAAGCATGAAGAATACAACTTAATAACGTTATATTATATATTTGATCCAACAATTATTCACATTCATCCAGATTGGGTAAATTTGCTGTGTACATGTACTGTAACGAAATTGATTGAATGCAGTAATGAATTGTACTCGCTCACAAATAGATGTTGTTCTTTAATTAATATAATGTTTGCAATGCATACTTCATAAGTATTTTAAAAATAATGTAATCAGCTATTTAAAATAAAATCGGCAATGTATATATGCGCTCGCAAGGAATGTATATGTCATAATCATAATTTAATATAATATAAAAAGTTAAGCACCCACTACAAATAGAGTAATCAATATAGTTATTGCTGTTATGTACAATACAATTCTTTATTCTCATAAACTGATGTTACAACAGTATAGAGACAATAAGCACACGCACACGCGCAATCACATCCACACTCACACACATACTATTTGTTATCAACATCTTATCAAAAAATATGTGTTATACAATGCAACGTACTTATTTAAAGAAAGCATACATTACATGAAACTGGTTAGTATTAACAAATTGATGAAACAAATATCATTGCCAAAATTAAGCGAGCAGCATTATTAATTGTTCAGTACTGATACATGTATATAATCGTTGTACTATCACTTGTTTAATGTTGATCATCATCATACTCTCATGTAATGTGTTGTGCTAATAACAATAAGCATCGTACCAGAAGTAAAAGATAATTTATAAAGTTAACATTTTCGCTATAACTGAGTGATGTACTAGTGATAGCAAGGTCGACATTAAAAAAGATAGTTGTTGTACATGCTAAATTATATTTCCTTGGACATCGATAACTGAAAATAAAATCGGTTGATTATGAATTCCAAGCGTTATGAGTGCAAGCTTCCATGACTGGGTATTCTTGCCACCTGATTGCCGCGTCTTGATAACTGTAAATCATGAAACCTGCATGTTGGTGTAATCGGTGGGTCAAAACAAGCGGGAAAACCTTGAAAACGCCGGTCAAAAGAGAACGTTTAAGGGTAGTGGCCCCTATGTGACCTTCGATACTGTCCATATTGTGAACCCTGCATGCGAATAAGATAATACGACAGTCACTTAGTGGCAGCTTTTAATCACAGTCGTAAACTGATGTATGTGTACTAGTCAATTTAATATCAGATCTGCGCTCTGTACGTGACATACGTTATTAATGGTGATTATCTACCAATATAAAATTGTTGTTTGAATAAAATATTTTATTTGTCGTTTTATCTAACTTCAAATACATTTTTAAAGAAACTTATCACCGGAAGTGTGACTGCTCATACGAAACGCGGTAAAATGAACTTACATCCAATGAAGCAAGTGTGCAAAGATTTGTTGAAAATCCCCTACTTATTTATAAGCTATATGTGTCTGCAGGGGGTCTTAAGTTTTAAGTTTAAGTAATGATTGAATTCTGGGATTCTGCATTACGTATCTTGAACAAGAAAAAATGAACACAAAATGTTCAGAGTTCCTGGTTTATTTTCTGTGATGGCGAATTTAAAACACTGCTCCCTGGTCTTGTCTTACTCAGACAGCCAGTACATGCATATTTAACATGATTTGTACAGTATGTTCTACTAACAAGATGTTCCAGGCCGGCTCCAGTACGATAATGCCTCTATAAACATCAGAATACACACATCATAAGATACCAAACCCACGCATATACTACTTATCAGTGACTTTCATGTGAAATATCTGATTTACTCTACACGTGTATAGATGAATCAGAGTTGATATTCGTACGAAACAAAAAGAAAAACAATTTGTCTGAGACTAAACTTTAAAAAGAATCAAAACTTTTCAAAGTCATTAGATGGTAGAGATTGTAGAAATCAATTCATAGAACTTAAACTTCTACAACCAAACATATAGAGAATGCGATAAACGGTGTAAAGAAATTCTGAACATTCAGTCTTGTAATGTTCATGTCCACTAGCAGGCTGGGCACTAAAACGACAAACAGATATACACATGACTAATAGTAATATTACTAAGGTATTGAAGAAGTATTTATAAATATAAAGAAGTCATTTGGTCAGTAGATCGATTCTCGATTAATCATGCAGAAAACAAAGTACGGGACATTTTACATGTTTTACAAAACGTCATAAGTTTGTGAAATGTATTGTACTTTTAAATGTTAATATATAGACAATATCTTTTTAAAACAGTGACATTTAAATAAATCAATAAAAGCTCGTCTTTCCGTAGTCATCTTGTTGAAGGATAAAGACAGTTAAATATCCATTTTTAAATCTTGCTCGGCCGAAGTTTTTGTAAAATCAAATCAGATGAAGGCAATGATAACAAAGGTTAGTAATACTCAAATATTGATTGTAATAATATTCGTTTAGGAGTGCATAATTTGGCGGACTAAATCAAGGTGAATAAAGCCAGGAGCAGACGGTACAAAAACGTCCGCAGACGATATCTAAAATTGGGCTGAAACTGTAGAGAGTTCAAGGGGAGTTCATGCGAGGCACTCGCACATGACTGACCGCCGTAAAGAAACTCCTGCACATGCTTCTGTGCAGCCATGCCAGGAATTAATTTAAAGAAATTTAGGAAATGTTCATGAAAATGAGACAACTGCAGTTTAGATTTTAACGTAGAATTCACAGCATTTGTTATTTAAAGGAACATGCGAGCAATATGACACTTTTATCACATGGAGACGTTTGGAGAATGATAGTATACATATAGACAACGCAAAACATAAACGCTAAACAAATAACAAAAAACTGAAAATCTTGAACGAACCATGCTCAGTAAAATACATATTTATGTTACAATTGGCAACTCGTGAGTGCTACTATGCATATATGGTCAAGTTTTCAGCCTACTAATTGGAATTGTTTCCTCTGAAATCGGGACCTCGAATTACTTTTCATCGGTAAGTGATTATTTTCAACATCAAGATAATATCGAATGCACATAAGTAACGTGTACGTTTTAAGAAAAGAATATATTTTGTAATGAATGAATGAATGAATGAAGGAATTTTTAAAAAATAAATTCCTGAATTTTCCTCCATTTTAGCGTTCAGAATAGGATATTTGAATACCGCTTAGTCCGAGCACCTCTGCGATCAGAGTTCTCCTTGTTTAAATGTATTCATTGTATTTTGTTAAATTATCAACAATGCTCAATGTATTCCCTCTCGTGTGAGCTGACCGTTTCTTTATAGTAGTTAAAAGTCACCGACACAGCAAGATGGACGTAGGAAACACAGGACTTATTACTAGTGTTAATACAGCTACAGTAGTTCCAAAAGAGCACTTTTATATATATTGATATAAGTTTGAACATAAAATGATGGCCAATATTAAAATTTGATGCAATAAGTACTAGCGAAAAGCCGCCTTCTTGCCAACTCAAATCATGTGTATTCCAACACTAAATGTTCATTAGTAAGTTGATGGCAAAACGAAGGAGAAACACAAGAAACGTCAACATTTAGACATATTATAAATATAAATTTACAAAAATACTGTAAGAATAAAGTGTGTAGTACAATTAATATGAATTAAGATTTTAATATATATGTATAATCAGGTCAAGCCAACCTTTGTTCTAAAGACGTTTTAACGAAGCTACTATAGATTCTAGTTTCTAGCATTAATTAAGCTTCGTGTGGTTTGGGTTTAAAAAGTTCAGACGTTTTATTTGTTTTTAATCCATCTGGACCGAAGGTCCCAGGTGGACTTTTCTCATACCAATCCCGTCCGTCGTCCGTCGTCGGTCGTCCGTACGTCGTCGTTTACTTTTCACATTTTCGACTTCTTGGACCCATTTCATCCAAACTTGGCACGAAGTATATCTAAGGAAAGGGGGTTCAGATTTGTCCAAATGAAGAGGCTTGCCCCCAGGGGGCACCACAATGAGGCCAAAAGGGAGAAAATTTGTCAAAACCTCAAAAATCTTCTTCTAATAAACTATAAGGCCTAGAGCTTAATGTTTGGTATGTAGTGACTTTATGGCATGGAGACCCAAGTTTGTTCAAGGCGTGACTCTTGGGTCAAAAATAGGTTACGCGTTTTGGGGTCAAAGTTCAACACTAGCAAATATGTTAACTATTCACATTTTTTACTTCTTCTCCAAAAC
>JAUMGZ010195719.1:0-12887 GCA_032359645.1 Pododesmus macrochisma | reverse complement strand
TTTTAATGTTACTGTGTATGTATTTTATTTATTCATGTATATATGATGAGACTTTAATAAACAATATCGTATCGTATAATATCGTATATTTAAAAGTGTTGAGTAAAACACATCAGTTACTGACCAAATTCAACAGCATGACACGGCCGTAGCCCGGGGAAATCCGGTGGTAGGGCAAAACACTTTTTCTGCCGCTCACATATCCTTGCCGATTTTCCGAAAATTTGTCAAAGATAAAAAAGAAAAATTAAAAAAAGACGGGGAGGGGACTATTTCTACACGGCCCTGAGTGATGTGTTATAATGTGTGATATTTTATGAGGGATACTTACGCCTCCCATGAGTCTGGCTTTGTCAGGTCTGCCTCCACAAGTTCAAGCTCGAACTTGGAATCAGGACACAGTTCTTTTAGTTTATTATTTTTTTCCTCATCCTGAAGACTCCTCACTGTCCCACGAACCTTGTAGTCTTCTTTTTGTAACTGTTTTACTATGTGAGAGGCAATGTAACCTGACGCTCCCGTCACCAGCACCCCTGAAATACGGGAAGATATTAATAAATGGTGGGCGACTATTTAAACATCAAATTTGTTCAATGAGGGCTTTAAATAAAAACAAAATTTCTTTAATGAAACATTTAAATTAACTTTAACTAGGCGTTTCCCCCTGCTCATTTATTTTGCAATATTGTTAATTAGACGTTTTAATATATACACCTCTGTGCCATGTTTCATCATAGTGAAAAAGAGTTGAATGGCTGCCAGCGCAAGCTAGTCTTTAACCAGTGATGGCAATTACCAGGTTTCGCAGAAGCAAGCAATTAATTCTAGGCATAATCGTCTTTAGCCAGCCATACGGGGATATTTGTAATTTATGAACAAACGGCGTGGTTACCGGTGAAGTTGTTACCGATGGGAATATACATGTAACAGCTAATTATTGCATAATAAACACAAAGATGATCATGTCTGGGACAGCCATTCTCTGGTGTCTTGATCTCGGCTGACTCTGGGTTGACTGTCCTGTAAACCGTTTGTCAAAGACAATTCGCTGCTTGGTTAGAAACATTTTCAAGGCCGCTACTGTCCTAGAACGTATAATAATTACGCCGCTCAAATATACTCTATGAATAACATTTTGAGACAAGTTTATATAGAGATATAATAATTAAACAGTTTTAATAATATGTAACAGACACCAAATACGTGTCGTACAGACGGAAAAGGGTAACACTTAATGCCCACATGGCTTGGGCATAAAAATCCCGCGTCTATAGTTTAATCGATTAAAAAAAAATAGATGTAACAAGGTTGCTTTTCGAAATCACCGCCCTGATGTCGTCGTTTTGTAAAATCTGACGAACAATCTTTTATGTTGCCACATCTAAAATATGCAATCAATGTTAGATAATTAACTTCTTTGACCTAGGAGACATAGAGATAACACATTTTTGGAATAAAAAACCAGATGGTCGACCCCGCAATATAGTTTTTACGTTGTCACGTAATAGAACAAATAAGTTAAATAATGAAAGTCCAATGTTTGTAATATATCCCTTTCATAAGGAGTAACGGTAACTGGAACAAAAAGACCATCTTGAAATTTGACGGACGCCAATTTTAAGTCAGGACCAACTACAAGTCACCAGGATACAATAGGCATGATATGAAGGTTCCGTGACAGTATATGTAACAGTTTTGGAGAAGTAGCGATTACGAAGTATCTGTGTCATAATAAGTTTATGATCTGCTGTGCTATTACCATTAGGCGATAGAGGAAAGTGTCTGTGTGTGACAGTGCGAACTCAGACCGACTTTATATTGCTGCTTTCCAGAATACATCACTCCGCAAAAACATGCGAGTGGAATATATACAACTCGGTCACTTTGTACTGCCAATAAGCCAACCAGTTCTTGTACTAACGCTTACTGCAGGGCAACTGGCAGGGAAGCCACGTGGCTACAAATGTTTACAACTTAAGTGGTGGCAATGGGAATCGAACCCACGACCTAGTACCTGCAGGATACGAAGCGGGTGATCTACCCGAGGCAGCGAGGACGATGGTCGCAGATTCATAAAGAGTGCACAAGAGCAACTCACGTGAGCTAATAAGTGTGTAAAATTACATATAAACATGATAGCAAGGTGTGAATGCCTTAATCGAGAAAGTGTTTTAATTCTAATTTATAACTACATATAAATGCAAATTGTATATCTTACAATTGCGCACGTTCGTTTATAACTACGAGTGTGTGTACTCTTATTTGTAAAAAGTATACAAAATCGATTCTTCTTGTAAAGGACACACTTATAAATAGTCACTTAAAGTGGTTTTAATTATTTTCTAAAAGGAAGTCATCCTGTTATGAATTACACATTTACGCGTCAATTGTGACTAACTTTAAGACAGACATGTGTAGAGGTCCACAGAATGTTGACCTTATAAGAACGATATGAATGTGCGGTATGTAACTAACATTACCAGTGACCTATAAAAACACCCATGAGTATCATATACATACTAAATATAGAAAATGACACCGTTTATATAAGGACATAGTGATAATCATACAGTAGCATCCTTCAAGTTCAGAATGACCAAATATGAACATTGCATGGCGATATCGCTCTTAGACTGAGGTCTTGTATAAACGCTATGTCAATATTGGTGTGAATGATGATGGAATACAGTAGAGTCCTTCAAATATAGAATGGCCAAATATGAACATCACATAGCGATATCTCTCTTATGACCGAGGTTATGTATATTAAAACGATATGTCCATATTTGTGTGCTGGTATCACTTTATTTGTTGTACTCATTGATTTTGATAATGATGACATACAGTAAAACCCTTCAAATACAGAATGACAAAATATGAACATCACATAGCGATAAGGCTCTTATGACCGAGGTTATGTATATTAAAACGATATGTCCATATTTGTGTGCTGGTATCACTATATTTGTTGTACTCATTGGTTTTGATAATGATGACATACAGTAAAACCCTTCAAATACAGAATGACAAAATATGAACATCACATAGCACTATGGCTCTTATGACCGAGGTTCTGAATAAACTCCCCATGTGTCAGTATCACTGTATTTGTTATAGTCATTGATTTTACTGCAATATATGAATAGTTGTCTACTCTAGACGATATTATTCTAATTAAAGATAAGTGGCGGCGGTGTGTGTACGTCCTGCTGTCCGATTGACTAGATAAACAGAAGATGAATAATAGTAAAATATGTACTTAATATTGGAGGACAAACAATGGTTTAATGCAAGATGTCCGACGGTAGTGCAACAATTGTCATTCTTATCAAAAGCAATAAAACTCGAACAAAACAAAAATTATTTAACAATTTTCCTTTTCAGATGATGAAAACAAAACATGGGACAAAGTGAAAATATGGTCGGTCGGCTTTTAACGTACTAACATTATCAGTATGTAAAGCAAACTTAGACTGGATGCGACCCGCATTTAAATCTACAACGACCCGCATGATGTTTTCGTTTAACGCAAGGCTCGGTTGTGCACAATATTGATTATGACGTTTTGACTGGTTAAAACCAAACGAGATCATTTGTCGGTAATTAAAAGTCAAACTTTCTTCCCATTTTCAACTGCTACTTGGCATAATATTATCTTCTTAGTGGAATCATTGAAGAATAGAACAAACAACAGTCAACACTTTTTTAACGAAACGGAACCAGTTGGGCGAAAAGGTGAATTAACAGTTTGCGTCTGCCGTCTCCAAACGAAACAATTGAAAAATTGCTTAACATATAAAAGGGTCAGTGAAATACTATAATTACATATCTTATATTCTAAAGATTACTCAATAGTGCAGTACTCTTGTTTAATTGTACAACTCATTGCCCTATCTGAGCATGTTACTTGCAATTGGGTTCTCGTGTACCCGCAATGAAATATGCCGTACGTGTGCCTACAGACAAACGAGGTCACTTGAGGATTTGCGCCACATTGATAACCAACACTCATTCAAGACGAGATTTAACAACATATCCTCCCTGTAATGGAACTCTGTTGCATTGTGGTTATCTCACTACTTTTGTAATTGAAAATTCAGTATCGACCAATTCATTACCTGATGCACTTCAACAGCAAACTACAGACCAGAAGATCACAGAATGCACAAATTACGCAAGAAATCAATAGCATCTGATCGATACCCGCTATAGAACTGGAATATGATCGTGTCACCGTCACACTGTCTTTGCCGGTAAAACAGCTACTCTGTGCTATGGATGTCGAGAAATGAACCAGTTAAAATGGTTCTTGCCGACGCAATCAGACTGAAATGTTGTCAGCATTTTTACGACGGGTTACGTCATTATTGTACTAAATTACAGCTTAAAGGATCATTATGAATATTGATACATACTACAATTAAGCGTATGTCTGTACAAAAAAAGACCAAAGCGTAATTTTTTTTATTAGAAAACTCTCATTATGATTGGATCGAAGCAACCAGTCTTCGTCTTTGTGGCCCCTTTTATAGTTGGATGTTATATGAGAAAACAATCACCGAATGCTAGGGGCTCCAGCATGTCCGTATGCTCTTACCTGATTGTATATAGACTCCATTACAATGATTCACTGTTTTGGAGGAGAACAAAAACAAAATACAAAAAAGAAAAAAAAAATAGAAAAGATCACGAGACCCCCACACTTGATTTACGTTGTGCACATGTAGAAAAAATAGAACAGACCGTTTTAACATAAAACTGCGTGATTGTGCTAGCAGAGTTTGTTAGACCTACTTGATCATTAAAAGTAAAAATCAAATCACGGTATGGCAGTTTATTTGATTGTCGCGTCGCTCTGGTATTCCTCGCAATCATTGAAAATTTAAGCTATGCTTGTTGTCACTGCATGTTGCTTGTAACGAAACTGCTGCCCATATATCATATATTTGTGTGCGTGCTAATACAGGATGCCATTTTGTTAGGTTGTTGGTATATGGTAAACGGCGGTAATACATGCGAACATTAGATATGAGCTTGGTAGTCTGTTACTTACGGCGCACGTTTGAAAATTAATGCGAACATAACACCAGACTGTTGGACTGTCGTAACATGGTACAGAGAAGAAAAAGTGAAAATAAGATATCAGGTTTGTAAGACTGTCGCTATTTGGTACACAATGCGGGTGGAGATGATATCAGAATGTTAGACTTTCGCTGTATGGCACACGGTGGTAATGATATCGGGTTGTTAGACTAATGCTATCAGATTGTTAGACTTTCACACGGTGGTAATGATATCGGGTTGTTAGACTTTCAAACGGTGGGAATGCTATCAGATTGTTAGACTTTCACACGGCGGGAATGATGTCAGGTTGTTTTTACTTTCGCTATATGGTACACGGTGTAAGTGGGGATGATATAAGATTGTTAGACTTTCAAACGGTGGGAATGCTATCAGATTGTTAGACTTTCACACGGTGGGAATGATATCAGATTGTTTGACTTTCGCTATATTTTACATGGTATGGGTGGGGATGATATCAGATTGTTAAACTTTCGCTATATGGCACATGGTGGTAAAGATATCAGGTTGTTAGATTTTCGCTATATGGCACGCGGTTGGAATGATATCAGGTTGTTAGACCTCCGCTATTTGACACACGGTGGTAATGATATCAGGTTGTTAGACTTTCGCTATATGGCGCACCGTGTGAATGGTATCAAGTTGTTAGACTTTCACTATATGGCACGCGGTGTGAATGGTATCAAGTTGTTAGACTTTCGCTATACGGCACAGGTAGGGAATGATATCAGGTCATGTTGTGAGACTGTTGTTATAGGGTATACAGTGTTGAACATAATATATCAGGTTGTTAGATTTTGCTTTTTGGTACATATCAGTTTGTTTGACTATCGCTATCATTTAGAGTTGGACGCACACATATATACAACAGCGGTACGTAAGAACTTTGTAAAATGATCCATTTGATATAAGTAGCGTACGTTTTCGCGGTTTGTGTACAATTTACATAGATGAAACATAAATAATAGGATCTAAACTCGGCTGTATATTTAACCAATTTATATGACACCTTATGGTGAGGTTCACTAGACGTGGATATTCAAACTATGTCAGCTATTTTACTACGCTCAGGAATTCTACTACAGCGAGACAATTTAGGATAATTGTACCATCAATGTTTGTAAAAACAACACACAATTCTGTAAAATTGGGGATGATGTTACAGTAATAGATACCGTCTGTGTCTTTAATGGCCTCACAGTCGCCCATCCGACACTAAGTATTCAGTTTAAACATATCTAATATCCATATATAGATGGATACATTTCCTAGGCTGAATCAAGTTATTTTCACCAGTACAACTAGCATTTCGCTTCGCTCTTACCATCTATGATCGTGACAAGCTTGTTTGAGAACAAAAGCAAAGTTCCCAAAGGTAATATATTCTACCTAGTTTAATAAGCAAGCTCCTTTGTAGCAGATGAACATATGTAAATATATTTTCAAGATAAATTGGTGCTGAGTTTGCCTTTGTTCAGTCTCTCTGGCGTCATAGTCCTGAGTGACTGTATATACTAACTTTGCCGTTAGTTATTTGGTGCTTTGAATGTGTTTTTTATTGGTTCGTCGTTTTCTTTCTTCTATTTTATATCTTTTTGCAATCATAGTTGTTATACGTGCTATATCGACGCTAGCCAAGTGGTGTGAGCAATAGGAAATCGCGGTCTCCAACTTTGTATCAAAAATAAGCAATGTATATTTTCCTTGTCTGGCAAGTAACATAAAACAAAAACGGGTTGACTCGGTGTCAGAATAGTGTGATAAAGCATACAAGGTCGGTATGTCTGTGACAAATAAACAGTTTTACTTACTCGACTGGCACACAATAATCTATAAAGTACATGTAGAATAGACAGAAAAACAAAGAGACATTCAAAACATCACCTCACACGCACGCACACACACGAAAACGCACACATACACAAACTAACTATGTTTTACACGGACTTATTTAGAACGCCTGAACGTGCGAATTTTGCTTATTTATTCAATGAGATAAGGGTATAAAACTCCCGTTTAATTCGATAAATAAATGATTAGTTTTCACAACTAAAATTATGGAAAGCAGTTTCAATGGTGATATGACACAATACCGAAAATCTTCAATACTAGCACACTCACACCCTAAACCCAAACATGTTGAAGACTGATATAATAGAACACTACCTTCTAAGACAGACTCAAGTTTGATGACTGAAATACTAGCAAAACTACTAAAACGTTTGAAGACTTACTACAGCCACTAGATTCATATATCACATACAAACGGCCTTGGATATAATGCATATTTCATGCCAAGAAGAGGTCTATAAAATGTTTCGGGATGAAAACTTCATTGCAATACTTAAAACTGTAAATACAGTGATAGCTATTAAATAATGAAATAAAACAGAACTTTCCCTAACGTGTAGATTGGACAAATCATCACAACAACATACATCTTCATGTGCTGTTTTTGGACCCATTCCAGCATCATTATTTATAATAGTATGGGCGTCGTTTGAAAGTCCAGTAAGATGCTTAAAGTAAACAAAATACTAGAAAATATGTATCACCGATATTATCCATCATTGAAGCATTTGTAGGCAGCGGATCTCCTTAACCGCAAGCCGTTCCCCAGAAGTATCTGACCTTGAATCTGTTAGTGATAACAATCATGAGCTTTCGTGTTTTAAAAACAAAAAATGCATTCACTTGTGATGTTTGTTGAGATTTTCTTTGGTTCTTTCGATTTATATGTCATTCCCCATTTCCCCAGCACGTGTACAGCGTGGGTTGAATATTCTTCTGGCTTCGGAGTAATCTTGCTTTATTCTGTATCAGTGTTTTTAATTTATTTGTTACTGTATTGAAGTATTTTCAGACTACACAGTTGATATTTCAAGATAGAACATCGCAGTGCCTTCTTTATCTAATCCCTCCGTACTCTTTTTGAACGTAAATCGAATAATTAAAAGTTATGACATATTAGTGTTGTAACATATCAGTTGTGGTATATATTTCAGTGTTGTAAGGACCAAGTTGTGACGTTAACTAGTTGTTAGACATTAGTTATGACATAATCTGAGTGTTGTAACATATCAGTTGTGATATATATTTCAGTGTTGTAAGGACTAAGTTGTGACGTAAACTAGTTGTTAGACATTAGTTATGACATAATCTGAGTGTTGTAACATATCAGTTATGGTATATATTTCAGTGTTTGAAGGACTAAGTTGTGACATAAACTATTTGTGAGACATCAGTTTTGACATATTTAATAGTGTTGTTAAAGTTATGACATAATCTTAGTGTTGTGTAAGTTTCTTTTTATTGGGTTTAACGTCCCTTCAACTCATGTCTATGTAACATCCAGACGGTATCTGCTTGTGACAGTGCGCACCGATGACGACTTTATAGTGCTGTATCACTGAAATATCACGCCGCAGACATATTGACATACTTCACTCGGTCACATTATCCGAGCCAATCAGTCCTCCTCCTGCTTAGCAGGGAGCGAGAAGATTCCCTAATTTTAGGTTTTGACGCTGCTGGGAATCGAGCCCATGCCTACCGGATCATGATGCGAATGCTTTACCTCTGAACCACTGCGCCGGTTTTTAATGTTGTAAGACATCAGTTAATTATGACAAAGAAGTGATGTTAAATATTGGTTGTGACATGAAGCATATCTTTATTAAAATTGTAAGACAAGGGATCGTAAAATGTGAGACATAATAATTTCGGGAGTGTTTTTTCCTGTTTATATGTCTCTGTTTTACTTGTCAATAGTATGGTTGGTCGTACAATGTCAGATCGGACATGAAAAGTCATCAGTTTACACAAATTGCACACTTCCCGTGCACATATCCAACTACAAACATTTCACGTCAACATAATACGGCATTGTAGCATCATAAAGGTCAAAAGTCTTATTTCAAACACAAATTACTCCCTCTAACCACCAGTCGCATGTAACGAGAATGGTTAACTTCCGGTGATAACTGTACGCGCAGTTGCAAGTTGAAATGTCATGGGATTTATCATATATATTTTTTTTTTTAAAAGGGCGTACATTACATGGCACACCGATAGCCTGGTGTCCTGGCCAGTCTTGCAATATAACACAGAATATGTATGATGCCAAGTGTCCAATATATGCGGCTTACAATTATTGACCAGTAACTGATGATACGCCTACATGCCATATTTTCTGTGTCCGTTTTTTTAAACAAACCGCACGTGCACTTTGTTCGAGTCATATTTCATACGCGTAAACTCAACACAAGTAGTAAAGTGCAGAGATTATTAATTACGGAAGGATGTAGTCTCTTACGACAACCAAATAAAATTGTTTCTGGGTTTAATTCCATACAAAAACATCTTAACTTAAGGCTTATGTTCTGCGCTTGCTAACATTCTTCTTGATCGCAGCGTTGTGCCCGTGAGTGTAGCCGAGATGTTTGTGGTTAAATACACTATTATCCAGTACTTGCACTTGACTTCTGCTCTCAAGTACTTTACATAACACTAAGGAAATGTTCGACTTTTCTTAAACCACTTCCCTGAATCTATGGACATGTTATAACATACTTCTAAATGTCGATAATATTAAATTATTATTAAAAGGAACCCGCATTGTCCTAAAATTTAAACGAATGCGATGGTTTTCACATATTTATATTTACTTCACGGGGCCCGCATTGTTCCTAAAATTTAAACGTATGCTGTGATGTTCACACTCGTTCTTGTTGATAATTACATTAAAGCGCGTGGGAACAAGGTTTTATTGTGGGTGTGTCTGTTATAATTTGACAATATGTGAACTTATTTTGTATGCGTGTCTCAGACTTAAAAATTAATACGAATATTTTGACAAATTCATGTACCGTCTTACAGAACAGTTAGTGTGAACACAAATTACATCACTTCTCTTGTGGCAAAAACAAGTTTCACATAACCACTGGAATAATACATTTCTATTTTTAAATATATTTTATTGAGTCATCTGTTTACAGGTAATATCGCAGGACCGTAACCTGTGTGAGCAATCCCCACACCTGACATTTTGCTACTTTTTTCCCTTGTTTTAAATAACAAATTTCCCAGAGAATATATGTGAGCGGCAGAAAATTGTGAGATTCTATGTTTTGCCCCAACCCCATCCCCATCCCCATCCCCCTCCCGGTGGTAATCCCTGGGCTACACTGAGCCCTGTGTCGTTGTGCTTGTAAGCATGACATGCACACGTTTTCTCTACCGGCATTGCTTTCACTCCTCATAAATTTGATCCCACGTCCTCTCGTCCTCTTTTTTGTCTTCTCATCCATTATCTGTTGATCGTTAATACACATCAAGTATGCAGTGTGCAGACAAACGGCATGCCGTATGGAGACATTCGTCGAGTGAGTATCGATTGTGCATATCTACAACTTTTGTAGTCTTCATAAAACTCTTAAGGCAAATGAAGCAAAAATGGCCAACAAAAAATCAATACATGAAGACTGAGACTTCACGTCATAAAATATTCATACCAGAATTATGTACGCAAACGTGGACCTATTAGCGTGATGACTACAACGAATTCTCAAAAAATACCCTTAACTTCTACGATTTCTCAAAAATGGTTTAATAAATCAATCAATCAATCAGTGAGTGAATTAACGAATCATTGAATCAATGAATAAATCAATCAATCAATCAATCAATCAATCAATCAATCAATCAATCAATCAATCAATGAAACAATGAATCAACGAATGAATGAACGAATAAATGAATGAATGAGTGAAACAGTGAAACAATGAATGAATATATGAATGAATAAGAATACTCTTAGATATTTGCTGAGCGTTTGAGCCATCTCATACCACCTTTGATGACAACAGTTAATTCTCACTACGCGACCCACTGTTAGAACAATACTTGATCCACAAACGATGTCTAGTGTTTTACCTTTCTATTCCACCAAACCATAGGCTTCAATATGAGCAGCTCTTACAATCCATCAAAGCCACATAAGCAATTGAACTTTACCGTCCACTGAACAAATTTTAAAACCACATTGTGTATGATGCAAATGAACGGTGTCATGTTACAATTCGAAATAAAAAAAATTGTGGGAAGTTTGATGGCTATTAATTGAAGTGAATACTTTCTTTAACCTAAAACTCGTCTTAATTAACAAACCCGCGTAATGGAACTAACAAGTAAGTTAAATACGCACGGTTTGATAGTAATAGAAATGAAGTCATGTTTAAATAATGCATGGTTCTTATGTAATATATCTCGAATGATATAACTCATTGCGTAGTACTGCCGTACTTATATACTGACAGGGATCCATGAAATGGTAAAAAACACGAAGTGATGTTTTTTTCTGTTCATTTCATATTGTTGATCTCTATGACTTGATAACATTTTTTTTTTGAATGAAGAAAACTTACATACTTTTTTTATTCCTTCTGGTGATATCACGATTCCATGATATCGTGTGGATATTATGTATTTATCGTGGTGATATCATCGATCCATCGTACGGATATCTCGTATGTATTACTATAGTGGTAACATAACCAATCCATAATATGGATATCTCGTACACATGTATAGTGGTAATATTACCAATCCATACAACGGATATCTCGTATGTATTGTGGTAACATTACCAATCCATAGTACGGATATCTCGTATTTATAGTGGTAGCATTACCAATCCATAGTATGGATATCTCGTATTTATAGTGGTAACATTACCAATCCATAGTATGGATATCTCGTATACATGTATAGTGGTAACATTACCAATCCATACTACGGATATCTCGTATTTATAGTGGTAATATTACCAATCCATAGTACGGATATCTCGTATGCATAGTGGTAACATTACCAATCGATACTACGGATATCTCGTATGTATAGTGGTAACATTACCAATCCATAGTATGGATATGTCGTATGTATAGTGGTAACATTACCAATCCATAGTATGGATATCTCGTATTTATAGTGGTAATATTACCAATCCATAGTATGGATATCTCGTATGTATAGTGGTAACATTACCAATCCATACTACGGATATCTCGTATGTATAGTGGTAACATTACCAATCCATAGTATGGATATCTCGTATGTATTGTGGTAACATTACCAATCCATTGTATGGATATCTCGTATTTATAGTGGTAATATTACCGATCCATGGTATGGATATCTCGTATGTATAGTGGTAATACTATCAATCCATCGTTTGGATATATCGTATGTATAGTGGTCAGTTATATTACCAAACAGTCATATGGATATCTCGTAATCATCGTAGTGATATCCTATAAATCCATCCTATTGATATTTCGAATTCAATGAGGTTGTACCACTAATCCATCGTATGGATATCGTGTTTTCATTGTGGTGAAATCAATACAACTATTTGTTGATTTCTGTCATTTATACCATGAAAATTGGTCGAGGTCACAATTATAATTACGTGATATCACATATAGTGAATTCAAACTGTTGATGTCACTCAAAGTGAATACGTGATATCACATATAGTGAATTCAAACTGTTGATGTCACTCAAAGTGAATACGTGATATCACATATAGTGAATTCAAACTGTTGATGTCACTCAAAGTGAATACGTGATATCACATATAGTGAATTCAAACTGTTGATGTCACTCAAAGTGAATACGTGATATCACATATAGTGAATTCAAACTGTTGATGTCACTCAAAGTGAATACGTGATATCACATATAGTGAATTCAAACTGTTGATGTCACTCAAAGTGAATACGTGATATCACATATAGTGAATT
>JAUMGZ010195708.1:0-12887 GCA_032359645.1 Pododesmus macrochisma | reverse complement strand
GGGGGCCCAGCCCCTTCATTTGAACAAATCTGAATCCCTTTCCCCTAGGGATACTTCCTACCAAGTTTGGATAAAAAAGGTCCAGTGGTTCAGGAGAAGAAGTCGAAAATGTTAAAAGTTAACGACGACGGACGGCGGACGGGATTTGTATGAGAAAAGTCCACCTTGGACCTTTGGTCCAGATGGACTAAAAAGAAACAAAAAATGGTTACACAGGGGGTTTAAGATCGATCCGTGGACCACGTCAAGCATGAACCTATTAAGTTTTGGCCTTAACCATGATTTTTGGGTCTGATGAGCTACAAAAATGTAAAAAAAACAATTGTTTGTTTGCTTGTTTAATTAGGGCTTAACGTCACTTTCAGAGTATTGCACCAATATTGTGACAAAAGACCAAAGGAGAAAAACGAAACTACAGGACAGGACAGGAAGAGAAGCGGTGACAGGAACGGGAAAGAAAAGCAACAGAGATATTTCAGAAAGATGGATGCGCCCATGCAACGACATTTCCCCCTACTCTACTATCCAACATTATATGTTGATCTTTATTGTGCCATGAGGTTAAAATTCCATAAATCATTCAGGATTTGTATAGAGTTCTCAAGTCAAAACTCAAGGACATTTTAGGAACTTTTGTAGGTCATAGTAACTAATCATCAAGGGCTCATAAAGCTGCTAAACTCAACTGCAATTAAATATGTTTGAAAAACATATCATATTATATGTCCAGAACCATTTTTGTGTGACTGTGTAAAATTCAGCTAAAGGCAGAAACAACCTCCAGTGTTTGGCTAAACCAGATCACTATAACATAGCTAAATTTGCTATTTAAGGACAAACTTCTTCAAATATTTTATCATAATATATAATTTTTTGCACTACTCGTTGACTTAATATGAATTGTTATATTTGTTGGACAAACTGCCACAAAAGCAGAAAGCAAGATTTTTCAGGACATTTTGCTTAAATGTCAATGGGTTTTCAAAGTAAATTTTGAATGCAAGTACTTTTCAAGTCTGTATGAACCCTGTCATTTGCAAAACAAATTAATTACGTGATAAACAAGTACCTTGTCTTGAGTATCCAATTCTGACTTTGCTGTTATCAGAGTCTGTATAATGTCGGAGTGACCCTTCATTGATGCATGGTGAATAGGCAAGTTTCCCCTCTGTCAAAATAAAGAATTGTTATGTGTAGGTCTCAAAAATGATCTCAGTTACTCAAGTTAATGGTAAAAATTTCTTTTTTGATCTGCGCCTATGATTAGGCTATGAATCACAGAATCTAATATTTTGTTGCTGATGGGTTTTAATTAAGCAATACAGTAACAGTTTTTTAAACCCTTTCTCATACTTCACGGGCTATATAAACAACATATACATTTATATTTACACTAAAGAAAAAAGTGTGCCTATTACAATTAAATAGATGTCATATATGTTCATAGTAAATTTTACAGTACAGACCTCCAACCGACCACTGATAAGGTGGTTGTCAGAGGTGTTGATGTCATCACTAAGAATAAGATGATCTTATATATAATTATAAAACTTACACTTGTTTTCATGGTAACAGTATATACTTACAATGTCTTTGACGTTCACATCACAGTTGGCTTCTATCAGCATCTGTACTATTTCAGGTTTGCCTTGTGATGCTACATGTATCGGACAACAGTCGTGCTGTAATGTATGTTAACATACTAGTTTATATTAATTTATTTAAATATTTCAATTTGTGAATGTACATGTACGTTAATAGTATATTTTAATTTGAATGTGTAAACAATACCATCAGCTGACAATTGCAATGGTAAATGAATGTTAATGTATGCTAATGTTCTATATACTGATATAAAACAGTACATGTACTATAAATAATCACAAACTTTGAAAATCAGCTGAAAAATGTCATTATTTTCAAAAATCTTCGTAAATACTTGTATAAATATAAGTACACATGTACAAATGTATTTAACATTTAAGCAAGAAACTTAAAATTACAAAATAATTCATGTCACATAGTCTTGAAATCTTATTAAGTCTCAACTTTTTAAAGATTTGATAACCACTGCAGTAGCCCAATTGTTATAATTAGGGACTTGCATATATGATTTAATTTATCTGATAAAGTCTATACATTAAGTATTACTTACTGTGTAAGAGACCCAATTAACATCAATGTCTCCTTCAGAGAGGAATTTTTTCACTCTTTCCACATGTCCAAAACCACAAGCTTCCCAAAATGCCTCTTGTTTTGAGGCAGCCGCGCCCATATTGCACTCACTAGGTATAAAGTCCTAATTAAGTGAGAATCCAATAACAGATCTTAATTTATACTTTTAGCTTCTTACATTGCATGCTCATCATGATCAAAGTATGAATTTTGGCAATCAGGATCTGTACACACACATGCATGTACTCATAAAGCACTGGTGCTGATCTCACAACTCATTCAGCTATGTAAATGTGTGAACTCTACAAACAAAAAAATATATTTGGTTTATTAAGCCAAATATAAGAAACTGTATTCTATACAGTTTCCTTATAATTATCCTGACTAGCCATAATATTTTAAGCATGACCTAAAGCTTTTATGACAACTTTAAGACAAGCATCATAAAATTTGTAATCCTTGCTCCATATTGTCAAATCAGGAAAAGCAAAATGTAACCTACCTTTCAACCTTAATTTTATTTTGAGTGTTAAGCGGAGAAACACAAGATTTGTTCTTTAGCCTTATCCAGTTTATTCATTATTTCTACAGACAGTCTATATGTAGCTATTTCTCAGTATAGACCATTTGCAGCAACATCACCGCTACATGTTGGATGGCAAGCTTCATTGCATTAATCATATTACATAGTGGAAAACAGGGTGTAGAAACTGTATGATAAAACCGTTATACATTCACAGAATAACATGAAATTAATATATTTGGAAAGAATAAATATAAAGCTTTAGAACGATGTGAAAGAAAAGTATTTTATCTGTAGCGACTGTGTTTGTTTGTTTGATTGGGGTTTAGCGTCCCTTTAACTCATGTATACATGTAGGTCATATTTTTCACAGGATATGTAGAGATGGCCTGGATTTATTGTGTTTTATTGCACGATCTGCTTTCAAAATAATTTGCGGTGTTGTCATAGCCTGAGGAAGGGTTTTCCTTGTTTGCTCGGGAGTAAGTATAGAAGATGGTAAACAAGACCTTGTCAACATTCGATTTATTGATTGATAGAACTTCAAACACTTATGAATAAATCCACTTATAGTCAGCACCCTAGCCTCTAACACCTATCCTAACATTGGTTATTTCCTGATTATATAAGTATGAGCCAGCTGTCCTTAAAGTTAGGGCGAGTTATCTGGAACGGAACCCCATAGCGCACATCCATTATGACCCATTACATGCACACTATATCGATGTGAAAACGCCGGAGAGCTTCCACAGAAGCTAGTCAGCTTGGGCCAACAAAGCCTCTAAAAGAAAAATAATAACCTAAACATGTATTTCATTGAAATTGGACATAGACTCTTAACATTAATAATGCCCAACTTTTTTTGCCTTGACTCACCTAACTCAGGAAAATACCGGAAACGTTAATTAAGCATTAATCTTAGAACCAACACCGGTTTGTTGTCCGTAATCATTGGATTATCGACCTTTACGGGTTGATTGTTTGGTAATCATTTAATAGTGTTTTCTCAAAGTTACCCCAATTTGGCTCCACAATATTGTTTTCTATGGTATAAACAATGTCAACTATTGGAACATGTTCACATTATGTAAGATTCAGAGATGTTTGGTTACGGTTTTGTTAAGGCTAGGCTGGCAAGTGTTCCCCATACAGGCACTTTCTTAATTTTCACTTCAACAAATTAATAATATAACACTTAAAGATCAATTCTGAGTTTCATGTTTGTAAATACGCGTGTGATATTATTTGTTTTATTAAGTCAAGAATCAAAAGGGAAAAAACAAAGTACAGCGTAACCTACCCCTCCCTCAGAAAGAAATAAAAAACAAAAAACAAAAGGAGAAAACAATAATAAACTCACTTGCCTCAATGGTAGGTACGACTTTGGAATTGAATTGGATATATGTTAGTGGGTTGATGTATCAAGGGGAATTTTCATGTAAGCCTAAGCAAAATAATATCAAAATAGAAAAAAGGATAAAAATAAAAACGAGAAAAATAAAAACTTTCAAAACGTTTATTCTTAAATAGGGACAGTCGATTATCTATATGCACCACTTCCATAGAAGTCGTGAAAAGTGTTTGCCTATTCCGTACGTCGTATCGTCTGTCGGTCACATTTTTGTTAGATCGACTCCTTGTACAAAGAAGTTTAGTCCCACAGACTTGAAACATCTTTATGGATTCTCCTTTGATCTTTTGTGACCAATTTTTCTCACCTAGATTCTTGGCTGTAATTGTTTATAGTCTCCGTTTGTAACAAGGAAGAGTTGGTTACTCTTGCCGTAGTTCCAAAGACTTTAAACTTGAGAGATCTGTACACACAATCAAAAGTAGGCAGCCTTGACGTTTTGTGATCCAGACGTTCCATTCATTGATTTCACTTAGATTATTGGTTTAACTTTTGGATTGATTCCCTTTATAAGGGAGGATAAGTTTCACATACTTGAAGCGTCTGTATTGTTTCTCCTCTGAGAATTCTACATACAAGATCCAAATTCAGTCCCTTTGACCTCTTTGTTCCACTTCATTGATTTCATTGAAATTCATTGCGTACAAGGAGCTGTAAGTCTTCAACAACACAAAAAGAAAATTGATAATTGGTTTTTGTTGAAGAACTACTATACATTAATATAAAATACAGGTCAGTGTGTTCTAAATTTTCTGCTTCATTGCATTTGTTGCACTTTATTTTTATCACTGTTTCCACGAAACTGTCGGTCACACAGTCACGGGATTTCAGGTGTATTCACAGTTTGAGAAGAACTGCACATTGAAATAAAGACTTGAAAAGTATGTCACTATGACCTTCATTTTCCTCTTGACTGATTTTGGGATAAATTTCAGGTTTACAGCCATTACGCCATTTTCTATTTCCCTATCTATCCTATTTCAATGCCGACCCTAACACATTTTATTTAAATTTCATTTCTCTGAAAAAAATCTAGATGAATGAGTTTCTCCTGCTCCACAAGTGGTTCCTGTCGCTCCTTGTTCCACACGTAATCATCAGTTTGACATTGAAAGATTTAACATGTTACCAAATGGATTACATGTTATAATAATAAATTAAATAGTAACCATATTTACATGCATAATGCATCTTTACTAAACATTACATACATAAAAATTGATATTTCATATATTTGTCAAAATGAAATTTCTGTCATCGCATAAAAAAGAATGAAAAAATGAAATAAAATGTTTTCACCTAATTTTTTTCGGAGCCTAAACTGGACACGCAACTTAATTTCGTTTTGGCCCTACTATGGAGCTTTCATGGTTGGTTACAGAATTCGGAGAACTACACGTTTGTATAAACATATAAAACAGCTATCGCCTACAATTCCCACTTCCATTCCTTTGCCACGAGTTACAATTTGTGGGAACATATTATTAATATTTTAAAAACAATTCTCTAGTTCAAATATGTCAAAGTCTGACGTAAATTAGGTAATAGAAGCTTATCCTTCTTATTGTTAAACGAACACTACCCATATTAAGTTGATCTCCTGACTTTTGTCTATCTTATCGGCTCATTATAGTTCCTTTAATAATATGGCAAAAGTTAATACTAAAGTAGTAATTATGGGATTTAAATGCACTTATAGGTCTTAACTTTTCTCCATAGTGCACGAGAAACAAATACGAGAAATCTGGGCCTCCGTGTGATAAGGCCCGGGAGAAATTCAATAAAAAACCTTAACATTTTTATGTAATATTTTTAAACATTTGAATATGAATTCACAATTAGGAGATAGATGTAAATATCAATATATGTTTTGATACACTGACCACATGAACTGACCACAGGGTATATACGTCTAGACAAGGCGAAGGAAGTTACCGGTCGTTTCGAAATGTTTTTAAAATGGACGTGCACGTTCGTGCGGATTTTTTATTTATCTGGCTAATATAAAGAGTGTTTCAAATGACCTTTTGCTACAGCGATAATTTCCTTATAATTAGAATAAGCATGAAATCTTATTACGTGGGGGCTATTGGTTCATATGCACACCGTACATAGAAAAAAGAGACAATTTCATTTGTACTATACTCCGTATCCGCTTATTATGTCCAAATGTTTTTTGCCGTTCAAGACTTAACCTCTTACCCATCGATTGCTTCCAAACTTCGTAACTGTGCTAAAACATAAAATACAAGCTCTATGCTCTATGCTCTGTTTCTATATTCTGGAGCTGACACATTCGATGTGGTTTTGTTTTATAAGTGCCCCTTTTAATATTAATTTAACATAGGCCTTGTGTATTATATATAATTATGATTGACTTTTTTCGAGCATGTTTTATGGCGCTTATTTTTATGAGACCAAACCAGAATGTGACCATTACCTGGAGAGGAATACAATTAACAGGAATACGTTAATTGTATTCCTCCCAGCCATTACGCATGTAGTCACTAACGAACGATGTCTCTATATACCATGAACACCTTGCGGTATACAACAATCGTCGCAATAAACAGCGTAGCTTACGCCATATCCTGACCACCATTAATCCATTAATCGTTTTTCAAATCTTATATATTCTTTGTCTTAATCATGCATTAAACAGGTTAATCCGATCACTGGGTTGACAAAATGTTAATTCTTTATAACAGGAGACGGCATTCATGTAGAACTGTCACCAACAGTGTATGACCAACAAGGTATGTTGTTTTCTCTCCCTCACCCCCCCCCCCCCTCTCTCTCTCTCTCAGTCTCAGAATTGGTGTTTCGTATCTTGTGGTTATTATATTTGTTAGTGGCCCGATTCAGTTTGCAAGTTTGTAATTTATATCTTATTTCTTTACTCTTTTATCAATCTTATTAAAAATCAGATCTAACTTGCTTCCGTAATTTGGACATTCAACTTTAGGGAGCAAGTTAGATCTAGTTTTAATCAGATAGCTCTTGTATATAGTAATATTGGAAACTATTTATCTAAATGAAAGGTTAAGATGAATGGCATTAGCAATAAAAATCATCTTGTAGTCACTAGTTCCTGTTTGCATTTTTGTCTTAAAAATATAGCATAATAAGTACACATCAAAATGGTGTTCAACAAAAAACACTGTATACATTGTATATGTACAAAGTTTATGGCATGTTACTGTTATATTAAAAACAAGCGATAACTTCATAAAATGTCTTCCTAAATGCAAATTAATTTTCAATGTTTTAACACCAGCAGTATATAAAAAATTATAATATGCGCGTTCTTGTTTTATAATGTAACGTCAAAATTGATTTACAGGCCGCACTCCGTCATCGTACTGATCATACTTCTTTGTGCCAGATGTCTGTCGGAAAGCTTACCTAAACTACTTAATCCTTTGCATGTGAACGAGTGAAGTATCATGTCACTGTGTCTGCGGTGTGATATTTCAGTTCGACAGCACTATAAAGTCGCCATAAATGCGCACTGTTACAAGCAGCCACCGTCTCGATATAACCTATAAACGAATTGAAGGGGCGTTACATCCCAATAAAACAAAAAAACTTGCTTTTTTTCTTGTGCAGATAATGGCGTTCTTGCTTTTGAAATATATACTAAGTATAACGCATTTACACTTTTTCTATACTGATTGCCATGAAGTTAATGTAAATTTTATGTTCTCTTTCAGTCGGGTGAATTATGGAACATGATCGTTGAATGTGTGTTACTCAAAGCCTCTGGTTTATCAAACTTTATGTTTAATTTCTCTTTTAGGAAACTGGATGAACATTTTATGATGTATAGGACACTAAACGAGGAGAGTACGAGTAAACACTGGGATATATAAGTGACTAAAATTGCGCAAGAACATTAAAACATAAAGCAATGGAATCGCATCTAACACGTGATACAGTCATAATAACTGAACAACAGATAATTGAGATACCGAACGAAAAAAAGCCCGAGAAACAAATCCATGACTCTCGAACTAATATTCCTGAATCGCACCTTTTAGAAGTATTTGATAATTGTGAACCGTCAGACAGTGCTTACTCTTTTTTGTCTTTTCATTCAAACTTAATTGACCAATTACCTCTGGAGGGAGCCACACCTAAATGTTACGATGGCTCTTTACAGCAAATGAAAATCGAAACACCGGAAGGAGGAAAAGAAACGTTAAAGAATGGCAGTTTTTCGGAACGAAGCGATTTTGTTCAAGAATTCTTTCAAAAGAACTGTCCTACAAGACAGCAGCACTACTTCGGCACAAATAAGTTAGAAACCAAAGGACAGTTCGACATAGATGTTGAAGGAGTTCAAGAAAGTGAATTTTTGTGTGACGGTATTGAATGCCCAGATAAGAAACTTAACCTAACAGAAAAACGTATATCGCAAGATGAACTGCCTTCAAAAGAAAGTACACCCTTTTGTAACTGGTACCATAGCTCGTTAAACAAGGACGAATGGAATTCTGAGGATCTAGATAGCAATTCTGCGCAGGAGGATACATCACTGGAGGATAGCTGCATACTGTCGTCAGAAGATAGTGGTTTCCCACGTAACTATTCTTCGTTTTCCTCACAGGGAAGTTCTACTGTGTACAATGACTCTTTATGTGTAGGTGAGGATTCACAAAGTGATATGAAAATAAACAATTCATTTGAATTTATGACAATAAACAATTCATTTGAATTTCCCTTCCAACCTGTATTATCGAGCAGAAATAGACGCGCATCAAAGTTCTGTTGTTTGTCACCCTCCGTTTGTTCTCTGGATAATGGTGTTTTGAAGTTGGTGATCGCATCTACCAGGAAACCCAGATGCTATACTGAGGAACATTCTCGGACGAAAAATGTAGATAAAAAAGGATTGAAAGAAACATTAGCAACGGATGAAGTAGACGATAATCAGATTAAAAATTCTCTAAAAACAGAAAAGTTGAATAGTTGTGATCAAGCTGATGGATACCCTTACCAACCAAACGAAACTCTACAACAATTTCAGAGATTACACGATGAATCTGAAAAAGGCTCTGATACATGTTCTAGCGACGATGAAGATGTATTTCAATCAGAAACAATTAAATTAAATTGTCCTGTAACTTCCTTCGCTTTGTCTTGTAGACCTAGGAAGAATTTTATATCCATCATTTCTTCTCGTGTGTCGTCGAACGAATCTACGTACAACACTGTTTCTCCTAACGTTACATCCCCATTTCGCCGTTCTGTGTCATCAACATCCTCATTGCACAGTTTTCATGATGTAACGGAAGCACAAAAAGACTTAGATTATGAAGAGGACGAAACGATGTCATATGGCAGAATTGATTCTATCAATAACAGACTCAATTCGCACCACAATTCTAGAAACTTAATATGTAGTGATTTTTTTGTACCTCTGAATAAGTTTGAAAGCACAATACACATGACTGAAATGTTTGAGCACTGGCAAAAAGTTCATGGCCAACAGAACACATCATTATTTGACGCGAACTACATGCACAAACCCGTAAAGGATACTTATAATGCGGTCAACTCAGAAAAATTAAACGAAGAACAAGTCAAAGCATTGAATGGAATCAAAAGTAAAGATTGCAATATGGATAAACATGATCATTCCTACCTACTGACAGAGGATATCAAAGAAACATCTCCACTATCTAATAGCATTTATGACTGCAACAGTAATGATTGTAAAGGCGAGTGTGACGAATCATGCAACAAGTTCACTCAAAACGATAAACAGGGCGCGTTTTCACGCGTTTCTCTCGCGGCACCATTCGGAACCCAGTTAAAGTTTTTCCAAGAAAAAAGGAGAAATAAAATGTTCTCAGTCAAAGTTGCGACAGTGCGATTAGGACTTGAGACAAGGAGAACAAGTTATATTGAATGGAGACATGCTAACTTAGATCCTAAAGGAAAGCCCGTGCTGAAACCACTGCATTCTGACCAGGACATGCCATCAGGCAGTACATTTAACGATTTTACGGAGGAGAGAGTTTCGGCGATTAACTTTGCTATTAAATGGGTTAAAGAACAACTGGTAAGTCATGATATTTAAATGCTTATCTGTTGACGTTTTTCAACTTTTTTTGTTTGAACTTTTAATTTAGTTTAATCATCTTTCTTATTCAGGTGTTGAATTGTTTGGTGTAGCTGTTTTTATGCTTTTGTAATGTCTTTAGTTCTGTCGACTCAACTTAATATCTTATTTTTTACAGCATGAGATGCGAGAACAAGACAATTCATTGGCAAGACAGTTTCTTGAAATAAGACGCTCATTGCATCAGTTGAAGTTAGAGAGGAGTTGCGAGGAACACAAGTCTATTCTTGAGGACGCAATGTTCAACTTATTGGAAGTGAAAGATCTCAAGCGAGTCAGTGACATACCAGAATTACACGCTGACGAAAACTACTATCATAAAATGGGCATAACGCAAATGAATATTGCTATGAGAAAATTTTCGCTGATTTGAACACTTTTTGTAGATCAATAAAGGGGCCTTATACATTTGTTTGTACAATTTTTATAAATCAGTTGGGGAAATTAGAATTTTTACTTGGAGTACAAAAATGCAATCTGAAACATGCCTCCGATAAATATGATATATATAAGAGGAAAGAGCCAAAACTCCGTGTGAGAAACCTCGTCACGAACCCCAGATCTTGCTTCAAAGTAGCCGTCATGAATGGATGCTATAGAAAAAAGATGTTTTAGAATAGACAAGACTTCGGCAAATCAAAGCTACAGAGCCAAAACGGGAAACGATGACAAAAAATTAACGATGGTAATGATGTACAAAATCCATACCTAAACAATAATACGAAATTGTCTCATAATTGACCTGATTGGTTGAGACGTTATGAACAGTATTCATTGTTAAACTATTTTAAAATAGATGTTGATCTTCTTGGTGTTTTTTTTAAGTAAACTATCAGCAAATGTTAATTTATCTCTGACGGAAAGAGAAGAGTAAATTGATCACTATTTGTTTGGAGGGAGGATGGCAATATATGATAGTTAATAAGAGAACGAAGCCTAAAGAGGGTTAGGTAGTTTTAAAGTTAGTATTGAATGACTAAACATTACCGCTCAAGCAAGTTACATTGAAGAAATATCTCTGGATATATTGGGTTAATTTGTTTAAGGAGAACACTTTTTTTTCTGAGGAGGTTTTGGTCTATGACTTATTTTAAGAAGAGATTCTCTCACAAACAGGATTTGCCTACCCTTTTACATATAATATTTATTGGCTTTCCTCAAAGTCTTGAGATTTATTTAGGTGCTGCGCTTTGGGATAGGGATATTGCTGGTTTGTCAATGTCTTTTTTTATGTGTTTTCGTATATTTTCGTTTTGAGGATGGATGTTTGTTTTTTCTACGTTTTCAGTCACTTTTCATTACTTCACGTCTCTTCTAGTTATTATATATTATTTCAGTACGGTTTCTTTACAAGTCACGTTAACATGGTTCAAGAACTTATTATTAGGATAAAGATGAGGAATAAATACTCGATTGCCTAGCAGCAGTCAAGAGGAATATACATAAATCATTAACATTTATTGTCACTGAGCGTACAACTAAACTGTTACAACATTTCTCACACAGAGTTTTACATGGTTAACAGGCACCGAGGGTTACTTCACGGCGGAGACACACGTGTATAGCAGGACACAATCACGACAACGCTTGATTTCACTTCCAAATCTAATAAAAGGCTGTGAAGTTTTCTCTTTAGTTTAATATTTGTATTTTGGTTTTTCTGTACGTGTCTCCGTTTTTCGTTAGTTTGCCCATTTCAATTGATTTATGGCTTATAAATAACGTCTTGGTTTTTCGTATTTTGCACTTTATGGGGTACATTTGTATGCATTTAAATATAATTAACTATCGTTTTCCATGTAACATCGTAATGAATTGGAATGCGCTTCGGGTTCAACAAATACTTTTGCATAGTTTCTTCGCCCCCGATAGTATGAAACTTTCCAGTTTTGATGCGTTGTCACAGCAGAAAAAACTACATTTTGTCATAATGTCGAGGGCGACAGTGCGATCGCAACAGAGTATGACAAAACTAAACATGACTGTGGTGTATCGCCCCTGGCAACACTTATTTATATATTTTTATTTGTAACCGTTTAGTTTTGAAATCCTACCGTTATGTCGCCCATGACAGTACCACAACACGATAGCAAAACAGTTATTTTGTCGTACTGTCGCCCACGACACCACTAGAGTGGTTTTGTCGTACTGCCGTGTTGTTATACTGTTGTGTTGAAGACCCCGACGACACATCAGCTGCCGTGCATTTCTTTTCTCTATTTCTAAAGTAACATGTTGATATGTTATATGACGAATGCATTTATTCTAGCCTGATATGAACATTTGAACGTTATTCTTTAATACACGTTATGTGCCAGCCTGCACCGTTAAAAGGCAGCGAATCCTTTCTTATGTAATGGCTTATCTTGTTTGCAGTAGAAGATTATATAACATATACAACCCTTTGCATAATTTACAAAATGCACTCCTTTTAGTGTTTACTTTGTATGTAAGAGTTGTCTTTCTTGTCCAGATTTATTGTACCTGTGTACGTTTGTTGGTTTTTTCTAGTCGAGTATTCGCCATTTGTAATCTAAGGTGTTGTTGTGGAAGCAAGTTTCGTGTTTAATAGTAAATTTTATGTGCTCACAGGGTAAATATTAATATCCCTATTAATTAATAAGTACATACCAAGTCGGTAGATATTGTAA
>JAUMGZ010195696.1:0-23798 GCA_032359645.1 Pododesmus macrochisma | reverse complement strand
TATTAATTTTAACATTGAGTATGCAATGTATTTGGACGTGTTTTTTGTTTTTTTTTTAAATTATCAAGTAGTTTTCTCACCCGTGTATTGCCTTAAGTTATAACGGATAAATTTGGTTTATAAGCAACAGCACTTTGTCATTTTGGAGTGCTATTAGATTCATTTGATATTGTTAACAATCGTATATGTAACAAAGTTATATTGTGTAAAGATGATAATTTTTAGGATAATGAACCAAAAAATATGAAAATGAAAGAAACCTTGAGTGAGGTTTAAGCCCAGTTAGACCAAAACGTTTGTGTGCGAAGTAATACATGGAAACTTTTTAAACAAAGCAGAGATATATAATATCTGAAACAGGGATTTCAGACTTATTCTTCACTTTTTGACCTTGTGACAGACTTGCCGAAGAGTTAAATTAAACAGTAATTGTTCAGAGGGGAGAGTACAGAATGATAATAGTAGTCAGACAAATTGAAGTTGGAAAAGGTGCTATATTATGCCTTCTACTGCTTGTACTTACGTCACCAAGATACATCCACTGATGTCAAGACTAAGCATATAATGACATACACCAGATAAATACTGTATGCTTAAATTTGTCACCTGAAAATAACAATAACGTGGTAAATATATTTGACAAAGTTACACGAAATTAATACTCACTGATAACACATAAATTAACAATGCATAAAGCTTCTGGTCAATATGGAATTTTTCAAAAACATTGGAGCAACTTTAAAACTATTTGAACTATATTTAAAGCTATACTCTTGTAAAATTTAATTATAGTTTGATTAAAAAGTTTGTGTGGTTTCAAAGTAATCTGTGTACTATCTACTAAATGTAATCATTATTTTGAGGCAGAGAATATACTTAATTCACAGGTGAACAAAATGTTCTATAAATTTGTGCTACAGGTATAAAGCTATGAAATAAACAACATCATTGCAAACTAAATATGATGATATTTTATAAAGTGAACAACATTTTTGATTCTCTTCAGTCACCTGTTTATCAAATAAATAATGTTTATATTAATTAAATTTACTTACCAGTTTACAGCCAGCAAGATTTAGTTTATTTAACATTCTGCAACAGAATGCCAAATTCTTTATTGCACCATCAGTAATTGCCTACAAAAAAGAACGATAGAAGAAAGCAAGGGGATCATTATTGGGTAACGTAAAGCTTTTGTAAAGTTGGCATTAATCAATATTGAAATGTTATACGATTAATTTTTTTAACCTTGAAATTACTTTTTAATAAAAAATTGCTTTAACAAAATATATATTATGGTTTCAAACTTAGATAGAAACAACAACACTAATGTCAACATATTTGACCACTAAATGTGCATCAACAGGAAACGTCTATAGTTACCATGCAATGAGAAAGATCCAGACTTTCTATATTTTTACACTGTTGTGTAAACTTCTGAAGACCAAGATCTGTAATGGCTGTACATTCAGACAGATTCACGTCTCGAAGTCCTGTATTGTTACCCAAAGCTGACAATCCCTACAAATCATGACAAGGTAAGAAATATACTCCAATATTTCAACAATAACATAACAATTTACTTCTCAACAATTTATACATTTAATAATTTGATAATGGATGAACGTGTATTTTAAGAATTTCATTGTATAATTAAAAGAGATTTTAATCTGATAATTATTGATAATTATATATAACCTTAGAACTTACAGTACTCAAGAAAGTATGATGCAGTATTGTGATATAAGATGAACGTAACTTACATTGTCCCCGCAGTTACATCCACTGAGATCGAGGGATGTGAGAGAGTGAAGCTGACCTAACAGTTCGATACCTGTCTCTGTAATGTGTTCACAGTAACATATACTCAGGTGTGTTAAAACATGACATCTGAAAGGTAGAAAATAATAAATTATAAATTAGATGCTGTAACTCAAAGGTGTTAAAGCCTGACATTTTGTAAGGCAGGAAATAACTGTAATTAAAAAGTGTCATCTGTAAGGTAATAAGAAATAATAAATCCAGATACCTTAGATGTTGAAATAATACTTTACATGGCATATGTTGTTAAGATATTGGATACAGCACAAAACAACGAATAAATTTAGATAAAATTTATGAAAAACTATCTGAATTCTAAGTTTATAAGCACGATTATATAAAATCATTGATTGTGTATGTTTAATCTGAAATACATTTAGTGATTTAACAATTGTTCTTTGGCATAAAAACTTACTTTCTGTGTATTGCTATTAATGCCATATCACCAACTCTGATACAGTTAGTCAAGTTCAGTTCTCTTAAGGATTGATTACAAGCTCCGTCCACAAGACCCTTGATGCCAGCATCATCTATCCTGTATATCAAAAAAAGGAAGAAATAGGATCATCAGAATATAAAATAAATCAGTTAATCTATTAACAGCTTCAATTCATATTAATTTTCAAATCAGAATTCAACAATTCTGGATCATTATGTGCATCTTATAGTAGTTGTTGATATTTTTTCCAATTTTTGATAATATATATATCAATAATATAATCATTTTAATTTTTTTCAGTTAATTAAACCCTCCAATAATACCTGACAACATCTGCAAAGTTACAAACAACCATGTTTTTACAGTTGGCCAGGGATTTCATGGATGCAGAAGTAAGTCTTTGACAGTCTGCCACATAAATATGTCTAAGGTTTGGACACTGCTTCCCAATGTCTTTCAAACTTACGTCTGATATTCTGTGATTTCCTGCAAGTTCATTTTACATATAATGATTTTCAAATCATAACAAAATACTTTGAAATTACATAACTTTGTCTAATATATATATTTGGAAGAGGCAAATAAAACACTGAATGTTGTTACTAGTGGAAATTTTGAATTCTAAAGACTGTATCTTTATAAAATGTTACAACGATTCTTACATAATAAAACACTGGTATAACAAAACCTTTTTTTCACACTTCTATATAAAAGCTTAGTGCATCTTTGTACACTGGTTTAGCTATTGCTGGTTATCAATGTCATTTGTTTTTTTTCATTCTACTTATCCATATTTTGTATATTATTAACGAGTATGTCTTCATAAAATACCACAGTTTGTGTACCTAACTAGTTCATTAATAATAGTTAAATAAGTTACTACCTTCTATTCTAAATTTTTGTAGTTTTCCTTTCTGTGCTAGTTTACGGAAAGTCTCGTCTGTCAACAGTGGAGATCCCAGTATGGATAGTATGTGCAACTTGTTAAATTTAGTTGCGATAGGCTAGAACAAAATCAAAATTTGATGAGATAGTTTGTTATTTATAGCAATATTTATGTTGAGAAAAATGCAGGTAAAAAAGCATTAAGGGTAGAAAAAACATCCAAAAAAAACACAAAGTTATCCAAACAGGGCCAAAAGGCATTTTAAATGCAACAGTCAAAACATGATTACAAAAATCAGGGAAAAACCATCATAAAAGGACAGAAAAGAAAAACCATAAAATGAGTAGAAGTATTATTATTTCATTTTAAACTGCTTATACATTTTAATATCAACATAGATGTAGAAGTAGTTACTGACGCAACATGTACATATTTTACTTACATGCATGCAGTCATCATTCAAAGTTGCAAAGTCATTCAAGATAAGTGTTTTAATGTTGGTACATCCCGATGCTAAGTTTTTAAATCCTTGTGGAGTGACCTGAAATTTTAAGGTAAATCCAAATGATGGAATAATACAAAAAGCAAATAAAAAAGAGCAAACCAGATAAATTACAACCAAATATTACATCCCCTATGTAAAATCTTTGTAAAATAAACTACTAATTTAGTTTTTAAGATTCTTTAATACTTCATCTCCATAAAGTTTCATTTTCATATTTATAAATGAATTGTAAGATTTCAATGTCTTATAATTGAATTGATGAATTTAAAAATAGTTACTATATCTTGATTTTGTATTACATAGTTAACAAAGTTTGTAGCAGTTTATGTTTTTCAATTCTTATATGACTCAATTTTCTTTCATTGATGGTTCATACATTTTTAGGTTCTCTTATTCCTAATTTAACTCTTTGCAAATTGTATCAAACATACCTGCAAACATCCAGAAAGATCTAGGTACTCCAACTTTTTGTTGTTTTTACCAGAAGCCAAATACTGGAGACCTTTGTCCGAAAACTTTCTACAAGCTGCCATACTGAGGAACTGTACATTGGCACAAAATCTACAGAAGAATGGAGAAAGTGCTAGGTAATTAATATTCATAATCATTATACTTGAACCATGAAAGAATAACTCCATATTAATAAAACATACATCAAAAACAGGATTGTGTAAAATGATTTACAATAAAATGAAGGAATAAATAAATATCAAATATTTTGTAGGATACATAATTGGGTAAAATACATCTTAAGAGGCTAATTACAAAGTCTTCACAAATGACAAGAAATGTGTTATTTTGACGAAAATGAAGAATATATCAATTCCATATATATGCCAAAAAATTCAAATTGGTTGCCATTTTTTCATTTGATCTGAAATAGTCCATCAATTTATGTACATGTATTATAATTTGTAATATTTAATCAAGAATTCATGCTGTGTTTAACTTACTTAGAGACTGTCCGAAGTGAGGCGTCTGTAATGGATGTCTGTGACAAGTTCAGATACAGCAATATTTTACATCCATTCACAACTGTCTTCAAATTTTCATCCTGTAAATATTTATGTTTTGCTTTTATAAATCAAATACATGTAAGTATTCAAAAAGATTAAGAACAAGCTTAGTCATTATCAAATTCCTTTGTTGAGTCTGTAGTTCTGTAATCAAACCTTGTAACTCCACTTCCTTAGACTTTATAGTCTTTGCATATTTGAGTCTTGTCAGTTCTCAATCTATTTCCCCCTTAGAGTCCATTGAAGATTGTTGACTTGTAGCTTAGCTTTGGGTTATGAGCAAGGTCTTCTCACTTATTTGGTTGGTTTGACATCACTCCCAAATAATATTATTATAATTTGGTCTCATCTCAGTTTGCAAGTTCATTATAGTGGTGACTTTTTGATGTAGTTATTGTGTTTTATCAATATGCTCTTTTTTTATGATACTGTTTCTTCTCACAATGTAATTTATTTTTTATTCCTTACAATTGTTTTACAGTAATGCAGAAGTACAATTTTTATTTTCAATTTTAAGTCTTGATACTTACATTTAATCCTCTGCATTCTGACAGGTTGAGATCCTGTAAGTTCCGGCATTCACTGATGCTCCTAAACGTTGGCTCACACAAATACATGCAGCCTCTCATGTTGAGATGGATTAAATATGGTCGACATTTTGCCAACAGCTTTGTAGTTATTTTGTCTGTTACACTGGAATACCATCAAGAAAAGGTAAGATTTTCAGAATACCGAATAATTAACTACAATTTTAAAGAATGATACCTACTTCTTTTTAAGACAAAATGTTAGGATTATTACTCATTAAAAATTAAAAGTGAATATATTTAGTTCTAATGATACATTTGAATTATGAGACTAGTTTATGTTTTATAAAATATTATGATTCTTCAGTTAAATATAAAGTATAAAGACATAATAATGACTATAAGTTACGAGAGTGCTTTACACATATTGTGTTGATTGTACGTCAACTTATTAAACTTATTAACAATAATTTAAAAGTAGATCTTAGTTTTTAAAACAGAGGTTATAGAATCACTAAATTAGTCAAAGAATTAATCATATATATATACATTAACATAACATGTTAGCAACACCACTTGTATGAATCATCAGAGTAATTAATCTTCATATAACTATTGTTAAAATTATCCAATTGTTATGACTATCCAAACTAATCATTAACCAAGGGACAGTTTCAGCTCTAAAGATACTACCAAAGTCAATTAAAGATACTACATGTATTAGAAGCAATTTAAGGTAACTTTAATATGCAGGTAATGTTAAATCTAGATATATAACATGACCTAACATGGATTTATTTCCAAGGCTGAGAGTGGTAGGGTGTGATGCTCGGTTGCCTCATAGTGCACTAATGCCGTTGCATTTCTATACTAACTTTAAATTGGAATGCCAAGTAAAGAAGGAGTTTGTAATGAATTTTGCAATGTGGCAGCAAAACGAAACAAACTGAACTTTACTAAATTAACAAACCATTACCAAGAGTACATTGTAGAGAGAAAGGTGTAGAATATAATAGTGACTAGTGATTCAGAATATATGTATTAATTGTGGTTATAATAGCATATATGAACAGAAAGTTTTTCTCTAATAGATACATGTATTGTATTTATTGTAGGCCCCATTTGAGTTTGCAATGTTGTATCTTTACATAAGTCAATTACCACAAGATCTGAAGCTTTTACAGATCATTAGTTTATTTGAAAAAATAAAAAAAAAAATTCTACAATGATATAATGATATCTTCTTCTGGACATAAACAAGCAAGAATGTTTTTGTGTGCTTTTAAACACCTGATGAAAGAGTTTTGATCAGGTGAGCTATTATGATCCCTATGTGTCTGTTGTCCACTTATTCATCTCAATTTTGCCTAAATTAAAAAGATGTAGACTTGAAACTACCATTATTGAATAAATTTTGATGTCTGAATGTTCCTGAATAAAACCTTTTTCTTCAAGTATTTTCAAGATGGCAATATTTGTGACCATTTGAAAATGCTGAAGTATATTTATTTATATCTTGTATTTAAAATCAAATAGGACATTGAATTGACGTTGGATTTTAAAATATTTAAATGTATGCAAACTCTTTACCGCAAGTACTTGAAATTTTTCTAACCTGAGGGCTATCTTGAAAGTTATCTTTTGGAAGTTGTATAGGCACATACGACTTAAACTATTAGATGCTTTTATTGTTGTTATTTTGAATGCTATTGGTTAACACATAAGCTTGTAAACCATCATAAAGAGGTCAGTGCCAACAATTTATAGATATCTTTTCTTGAAATTTAGTAACTTAGCATATTTTTACTAACAACAAATTTAACAAGGTTTTGTCGAAATATTTTTGTAAATCGGTCCACGTGAGAGTTAAGATCCGTTCTTGGTGTAGTGTTTTGAAGAATATATCAGTGAAGATTTTAAGATTTTATTTTTAAGTCTGTGTTATGGAAGTGAAATTATATGCAAAAGCCCCTTTTGGTAAACTGTATACAGAATTGGGAAGAGTTCGTCAAATACATCAATTTGGAACGATATTCTGGCATTATACTGTATATTCAATGCTTTATTTAAGGCATAAGACCAGACCCAACTCATTTTATACACAATTCTATTTAAAATTATTCATAAATTTGCTGTAAAAATTAAATGTTAAAGACAAATTCATTGTTATCAATCATATGGAGAAGACAAAAATCAAGATAAATTTTCACTATAACTATATCTATGAAACATGCATTTACCATCACCAATAGCACATAATAAGCAAGACTTTTAAACTGCAGATACAAAAAAAGCAGATTTACTAAAATGATTGTATCCATCTCAGATCAATACAGAAGTTCAAAATATTGATATTAGCTAATCTGTATAACATAGTTTACATACATACAGTGTATTTTTGAATATTAACATTTCAAAAAGAGATTTTGTAGTTTTAAAATTCAATGCAATACCAAATTATATTCAGAAAATTGAATCATAATTTTTCAGTCGTAAGAATAAAGATTATACTTTAAAATATCTTGTATCAATTTGGTCATGTCTAAACGAACTTCATGAGTAATATTTCAAAATTTTCTTAAGTTTCTTTATTTTTTCAAAATATTAAGTGTACTCAAGTTTTGATTTTATGTATTATATCTGAAATAGATCATTCAGCTGTTTGTGCAGGAAGTATGTCTGCTTAAACTCAATAAAATATATGTATATATCAGTCATACCCAAAGAGCATTCTGTGATACCAATACCGTAAGTGTGCAGTGGACAAAAAATCAAACAAAAAGTGAACAAAATAAAAAGAGCAAATTCAAAATAAAGTGAATAAAAACAAAATGAAAGGAAAATTTTCATAAATGTTAACTAAGACTTAACATTCACAGTGTATTGTAACAAAGTTATGACGTAATAATGATGAGATCCAGCAAATTACATCTAAAACGGTAATGTATCAGTTACAGGAAACACGAATGATGGGTAAACAATCGTATACCAGTAACAATTCAGACACAAAAATGCTTGGTTAATCATTGGATATCAGTTAGGGGGGACATGAATGCTGGGAATGTCATTTAAACAAAAGTTAATAACAGTGTTTATTGATTAAGGATATACTAATAACGTGTTTTATTCCATAGTATTTTATAAAATTTGGTTAAATATTTGTTGTGATCTAACAACAAGGCATTGATGAAGAATATATTAAAAAATATATAAATCTTGCATAATGTCAAATTTTACATTAGAAAAACAACAATTAAATAAATATGAATAACTAAAGATTTTAATAAAATTTAAAAAAACATTTATCATCAAAAAAATTTAAAACAGAAGCATAATAACTAGATATAAAAGAATAAAAAATCATTTGTCTACATAGAACTTGTCAGAGTCAAAGTTGAAACAGTTTCAAGTTTATCAAATTGCCAACATGCAACAACAACATTATTACTAATTAAACTGATACATCTTAAGAGGCATCTGTAAAAACAAATAGCAAATTGAACTGATTTGATCTTTCAATAGTATTCTCCTTGTATATATCAATTTTAGTGTGACAGAATAGTTTTTTTCTCTTTGTATATTTTACTTGAGGAATGGGTAGCTTGTGACTGACTATATGTGGAATTTCATTTGGAAGTGAAAATGACACAATTGAATGTTAATGTGAGTAATCATTAAAAGGGGATTCTTGTTTTCCACAAAAATAATCTATATGAATTTACCATCCATATCTGGATAACCTAATATAAGTTTAATATAATAAAAATGTTAATTAAATATAATAAAACTTATTTATTGATCAGGTCCTCCATTTAATTTTTCCAATTCAAAATCAGGATACTAAAAACATTCCTTCATATTAAACTTTACAATGAAACATGATTATATAAAATGATTGATGTTTATTTGATTTTACAAGTTCGTTCAGGCTTTAAACAAAATCGGCTTTGCAATATTACAATCTTAACTAATTTTTCAAATTGTACTAAACAAGTTGGGGTCAATCTGATATGATATGAATATGTTTTTAAAAAAAAGAAGCAAACAGAAAAAAATTCACCAAATCATATATAAAACAAAGCAAAAAGGATCACAATGAATATTCATCTTACCTATTTCTGACTTTGTAAAAATCCAGCTTAAGTAAAAAGGCAAAACATAATAATCAATAAATGTTTCAAAATTTATTAATTTAATATCAATCTTCCTATATAATGAATAGGAAACATTTACTACTCATCTTATAATAATACTTCATGACAGTTATACATTAAATGCTATTCAATTAATTTATGTATTTATATGTCCTAGTGTCATGTAATCAAATAAGAATTTCTCTACATATTATTGATTTTTATATGAATTAAGACCGAAAAGAAGCAACATTTCTTCTCCCTTGAAACTAACTATTTCTATTAAATTTGTATAACTTACTCTGCTCCATAAGGCAGGTGTCTGTGTTATAACCTTCCACGATCTACATACACGTGAACATCTAGCTAAGTCAGCAATATCAACATAGCTGAAAATCTGAAATAGTATCATACGACATTGTGTAAAAATTAAGTTAAAAGGAAACCCATGAAAACGACTTCTTGCTGACATATGTTGTTGGTATAACATTTTAACTGTTAAATGTACTTAACACTGACACATTATTTTGTTTTTGTATTTTATTCTCTTTCACACATGTATGTACAGTCATTAGAAATATAGAATCGAACTTTCAGACATATAGACAATCACAAATTGACACCAATTAACGAATATTATGAAAATTCAGTTGTTTACATTTTTTGGGTGATATTTAAGATGTTTCATTCATTTATATATTACCATGACTGCTAGATGAGGCTCGCCAATATCCCTGAGATGAGATATACTGTCTCGAGCTTCTCCGTTACCCTGACCAAATGTTTCATCATCTTCCATGTTCTCTCCTCGCTCCAATTTCTTAATAAGAAAATTTGTTAAATAAACAATAAGTTCATTAATCTTAAGTCAGACTGAAAAACACTGAATATTTTGAATAGAATTTTCTTTGTAAAAACATTAATTTCAAGCAGATTACATTAACAGTAGCTATTATTCAAATAAGAAATCTTCATTAAAACAAAACTGATACTTATAATCAAAATCAATTTTCAAAGTAAAATAACATTTTTTCATAACATTTATCATTTGAAATGATTTAGTACTTGAGGCATTCTTTGCATACATTAAAGTGTTATATGGTATTACAAAACTTTATCCATTTGTAAATATGAAAAATTCAGGTCAATTCATCCTTGTAATACATTTATTGAGCAGTAATAAACTCATAACAACATTTAAATATTTCAAGCTGCAAGTATAAATTGATATAAAGAAGCATGCATATTATTATTATTATTATCTAAAATATAATGTTAAATACAAACAAGCAGCATCCAATCTAAATACTTTCATGTGATTTGATTAAATAGTACTTTTAATTCCAAAGTAAACTTGTCATAATATTGAGTTGTGCATGATTTATGTCAGAACAAACATATTTCTTAAATCATTTTTTTTTCTGGAGGACCTTATGAAGATCTGTTAGTGTACAATATATTCCTATAAGCACAAAGTAGAGAGGAAGTTTAAGTTAACAGTTGAAGCATGCTTCAGTTTTTTATTACTCCAGTCTTCTTAATGTGTTAATTATTATTTTTTTATTATGTACTAGGTTTTTTGTTAATCTTTATGAAATGCTTAATTAAATGATAATTATTTGAGGTCTTATAGTTTATAATTCATTCAGCATGCATTGCTTAAAGATGTCTGTTATATTTTTTAATATTTTTTTTCATTATTACATAATTATAATTAACTGCTTTGTGAACACAACAAATGTACTGGTTTATTGGACAAAGTCTACTGGTATAACCTATGCATGCTGGTCAGTGCATTATATATAACATTTAGATACCAGCTTTTCAATTCGGCTTCTCATTGATGGCTTTTTCTTCTTCTGAAAGTCTCCTATATTTGACTAATATATAACAAATATAACCTGATGTATATATAAAAGAAATCAACAGTATGGTTATGATAATATGAATCCCTACTGGAATGAATTTATAACCAACCAAACTTGAGAGCATACAATTATTATTCTCCTCTCTGTTAATTTCACTTAGATCATATCAAACCTTACTTATATGATACATATCATTGCCATCAATCCTTGACCTCTTTGTACTAATTTTGTTTACAATACAGAGCATATTGGACAGTTCCTCTATTTGTGTCTTTAAAACATATATTTTATCATAATTCTATGAAATAAACGAAATAAAACCTGTAACATACGTGAAACAACAACTTATCTTAACAATAACAACTATAAACCAACATTTTAAGTCAACACTATACCTACTTTCTTATGAAGTTTTTTGAAGGCTAAAACTGGACTTACTCCAATAACTAATGCAGCCATTTTAACCTAAGGTTTGTGTAATAACAATATGAAAAGAATGAATCAACAATATGCTGAAAGAAGATGCCATTGCTATTATGTTTAAGCAGGATAATGTGTTACACTAGTCTAAGAGTAGCATAAAATCTAACAAACATCAGGATCAGAAACTTAACTAGACTAAACCCCCACCATGTAATATACAGTCTGATCTAAGGGTGGACATCACACAGTTTATACAAAAACTTCCACCAACCAGCAGAAACGTATCTACTTATATCTAATGCATGTCATGAAGATGTACAACCATTAATCGTTAAAAATAACTGTACATAGACAAAAGAAGGTTTGTAAATAAATACAATAGGCATTTACTTAATAATCAAAGCCAGTCATATGAATTGATGTGGTCACTTTTATACTTTCGTAACAGGTTTACATTTGTCTTATCACAATTCCCATACAGTTCTCATATAAATATGTTCTAAACACAATACTGAAATACCTGTCAAAAATTATACTTTATTATAATCTAATTTAACAGCATATCTTTCTAAAAGCTAATTATATATCGGTGACCACCAGTTGAATTTGGCAACAAAAGATATATTGACTAATTGAAGATTGTCTTTTTTAGACTTTGGTATGTACAAAATAAATGTGTGGACAAGTAAATATGAGACTGTAACCACCAACAGATGGATGGACTGATCAATTAATAAGACAGACCAACAAATCACTGGAACAGATGGATGAGTTGGTGAAAGGATAGACTACATTGATTAGCAAACACTTTATTTCCAAAAGTCACTACAATTAAGTGACTGATATTAATTGATTTTTGAATACTGGAGACATCAAACAGTCAGAAATTATTGTATTGGAGATACTAGGATATTGGATATTAAACATCAATGGATATGGCAAGTGAATATCAATATTTTCTTTTTGTTTTAAAACAATACAAATTTTACAAACTAATTGTAGAAATAGGTCATTTTGTTATAAAACATTCCTGAAACTGTAGCAATATATTATATCTTAACTTAAAAGTAAAAAAAGGTCCAAATGTTCAACGAGCCAAAAGTCTTTAAGTGCTATTTCATGCAGTGTTTGTTATTTACAAGTCATCCTATTTTACTCTTTGTTGCAAACTTTTGATTTGAAGTATATCAAGCATAAACTATGGGCATGCATCGACTATTTTGAAGCCTTGTGATATTTATCATCAAACATTGGTGAATACCTGCACATCACACCATCACCACCATATGCATCCAATTGATAACTAGCAATTTAAATATTCTTACTACTATGATCTTAGGGGAAATATTTTAGCTTGTTTATATTGTAAGAACTTGGATCATAGCTTATTGTCAAGAATTCTACAATACATTATGGGTCTAAGGTAAAAAAAACTCTGACTTATAATTTCTGTATGTTTGTTCAAGGTGTATGAATAACATTGTATGAAATGAAAACTTATATTGGAAACTCTCAAATATATATTGTATTTGGGGTAAAAGTAATTAAAATAAATTAAAGCTAAATACTGACAAGTAGCAGCTCTAAAGTGTGCAAATAAATAAAAGGGCTAAGCTTCACTTAGCTGTCAGCATCACGAAGGATATATGATGAGTTAATTGATCTTTCTCTGTCAATATGATACTATCATATGTTTAAAGTGAGAACCTGTCATAAATGTGTACTGTTGATGTAAATCATTCTATAGGACCACCTATTACAATGTATATCTAATGCTCTACACAACACTATATTATTTTTTATTAAAAACATATCAGTATAATTTTTTTCTAAAATATATAATAATAAGATTTTCAATATCCCACACAAAACAATACAATTTAATAACAAACTATGATCCAAGCCTACTCAATGTAAGATCAAATGACAGAAATATGTTCATGTATGAAATATATAGAAATTTCTAAAGCTAAAATGAGTTTCAAAATTACAGTAACAGGAATGGTGATGACGTCAAAATACTAGCATATAGTGGAAAAAGCTTAATACATTCTCACAACGTAAGAAATAATTACCCTCAAATTGATCTTAAAATGTGAATTAAGTGAAAGAAAACATTAAAGTCTAATAATACACTGCATTCTTAAATATACATCACTGAACTGAGACCTCTTAGATGTGTGAACATGGATGTGACATTATAGATACATTGACAGTATACATGTACTTCTTATGTTGCTGTATCCAGCCACATTCATAGTTGTCCTTGTCCTAACGTGTACGACATGAACTATATATCAAGACACAATGACAGCTAATATTTACTAACTATGCAACTGTGACAATAACAAAGTAGCTTAACACATTGACAGTGAATATTCACAATTGTGACAAGAACAATGTATCTCAACACACTGTGAAAAACAAGAAAAAATAGAATCAACGGAAAAAAAGGTTACTGACTAACGTACCAAAAGCAACAACAAAAAGTCACCATCAGAATGAGCGTGCCAACAGAAACGGGGATTTAAAAATAATGTCAAGCAAACCAAATGAGTGGGAGAACCTCACTCCTGACTCAAAGCCAAGCTACAAATCAGAGGGAAAAATATATTTTATATACAGAATAGACATGACCTAGATAAATCAAAGCTAAGATGAGCAATGTACCAAGACATGCTGACAGGGAACCTTTACTTCCTATAACTCTGACAAGAACAATAGACTCATTACAAAAAATGACAGTGAAGTTTACTTCCAGAATCCTACAGCTGTGTTAAAGATTATGTACCTCGATTCTAGATATAATGACAATGAAGTTTTACTTCCTACAACTGTGACAGTAACAATATATCTTAGATACATTGACAGTGAATCTATACTTCCTACAACTGTTGCAAGAACATTTAATACATATGGATACAATGTCAGTGAACCTTTACTTCCAATTCCTTTACCAGGAATAATGTACCTAGACACAATGGGAGTGAACTTTTACCCCCAAAAAGTGTGACAAGAACAATTTACTGTCTACAACTGCAACAAGGAAAATGAATCAAGACACATTGACAGTGAATATTTACTTCCTACAAACGTAACAAACAGTATGAGTGGAATCAACAGAACGAGAGACATTGACAAACAAACAGGATGATTGGAATCAACAGACCGAGAGACATTGACAAACAAACAATAACGGCATCTAACAATTAAGCACCAGAATGTAAGGAATTAAATTGACATCACAACAATCCTCAAGACTAGTAATCCATGCGGACGGATGTGCATGATAACTATTAAGACATGAGAACAGACTATCAGCTTGACATATTATAATTTAAAGTCATATTCAGTCATTTGCAGTTGAGTTGTGTATTGTGATTGTAGAGTTTACATACAAAGAAATGTATACAACAAATAAACAATGAAACAGTTTCTTCAAATTTTACATGTTAACTTACTTGACAAGTAAATAAATATATGCACTACATAAGATGAAATAGATTATAATACATAAATTATGTATATGCATCAGTTGAAATGGTTACTGGCATCAGAGTTGTGTTCCAAAAAGTATTGTATTTGTGTCTTTCAGTGAAAAATTGCAAAGAACATCAAGAAGAAGGAAATGAATTCCAAGCAGTTCAAAGTTTATTTAATAGTGACAGATCACATTTGAGAGCAACAAATCACATCTGAGAGTGAAAAATCATATTTGAGAGTGAAAAATCACAAAAATGTAAGAGTTAAATTTGTTGTGACATTAACTGTGTGTAAATCAAAAACCTTGAAATATTGCAAGTACCTTGTTGATAGGATAAAATCCATGATATGAAATGTCCTAAAGAAACCAAACCACTGAACTGATAATATATTTTGTCAGTAAAACCCTATATTTTGCATGTATAAAATCTATACATGTGATACTTTTAAGCTCTTCAAAGGCCAAAACTTGGTTGAAGATCTGTATGAAGAAAACTTTTAAAATATATTCACTTCCATACTTTAAAATGCAGTATTTCAAAGAGGAAACAAATAAATATTTTGTCATGAAGAAGGAGTTGTAGAATCTACTACTATATTTGATAGATACATCATGTACATGTGCTACTAATCTAGGCATTGATTTTAGAATAAGAATAGCTTTCAAGTTTAAGTATTGAAATGAAATGCTGGCCTTATCCAACTAGTTTTATACTAGAGCAAAAATGTTTTTACATAAAATTGTTTATCTACGAACCAGTCCAATAATGTTTACCTATATAATAGCACTGAGTATTAACGACTTGTTAATAATACTTTAAGTCATAACAGTGTACATCTGTAGGAAATGCAAATACAGCTTTAGGGTTATTTTTAAAAAAAAATTATACCAAAAATCACACTATAACAAGGAAATATTCACAAATATATCAATTATATTACGCAAACCACACAAACCAACTTAAAGTATTATAGTAAAAACAAAACATAAAAAACAAAAAAATAAAAAATAATTATTTGGATAAAATTTTAAATAGTTTACATTTATTAGTAAAACATACTACATTCATTGGAAATGAAGCTACAATAATAAATTTATATCAAGCATACAAAAAATGAAGGAAAATAAATTATTATAGTAATATATGAACCCAAGAGGCCATGAATAACTAGTGTTAACATTGTTTCCAGCATGTCTAGTATCAAGAGAACGGCCCTTTAGTGGAGGGCGCACCAGAAGTGTTATAACCTCACAGAGCGTTATTTCACAACAATAATCAATACTCATAGTATTTCTTATACTAACCAATTTACTCTGTATAATAAAGAAAAGGATATCTAGTTAAATTTACTATACACATTTTCAAATCAATCTTTTTTGATGAGCTTTATAAAAATGATTTGCTAATTATAATTTTTCCATTTTTCCAAATAGTTTTTAAAACAAATACCATTATGATAGAATATGAACTGATCAAAAAGTCTAGTAAAAAACACCAGGATTTTTGTTCATACAATGCTAATGACTTTTACTTCAAGGAATTTAGTAAATATTTTGTTTAAAACTTTTAGAAGGCATTACATTTGAAGTCTGAAAAAAAACCAGTAGATGAAGCAAGTGCTGAAAAATCCATAAGCAGAAAGAAAGGCAATACTGCCATATGCAAAAAAAATCTTTGCTCTGAATATTATCTATATACACTATTAAAATAACAATCATCTACTCTAACATAAAATCAATTTTAGGTGACATACTAGTTATATGTATTAAAGAAAAATCCAGGTGAAAAGATGACAGCTAGATCTTCTAACACATCAAAACATCTAATAACACAAGCAAAGTGTTCTTTTTGCAAAAATAACTTTTTATTCATTCTACAAAAACCTAAAGTTTTAATTTCATCAATAGTTAAATTATCCCTCATATATATATATTTTGATTATACAGTGCCAATCAAACACCATTGAAATTCCTCATAAATATCAATATTTACTTGTGTAACGAAACCAGCAGAAAATGTGACATACCTCAAAATATTCTCGTTGACTTTTGGCACGTACTGTAGTTGCATGCCATTCTTTGAAAATCACTCGTCCAATAGAAATGAAGTACACTCTTTTCAGCTTTTGATAGGACACTATATAAAGAGTTTACACGATGAAACAATTATCAGAGGTTACACATCAAAGACTTGATAATGATTTGTTATTGAAAATATTAAAATCTTGTATAAATGGTAATAAAATAAATGACAAATTCTTATCTTCCTTTATAATGATTCTCTAATCTCTACTAATGACAATCTTCATGTCTCATGAAAGTCATATCAATAGAGTAGTCAAACTTCATAATAATCTACAACTCACAATGTTCACAGAACATACAATTAATATCAGAGTAGTCTCCCTTAATAATAATCTACAACTGACAATGTTCACAGAACATACAATTAATATCAGAGAAGTCGCCCTTCATAATAATTATCTCTACTATTCAATCAAATAACAATGTTCCCAGAAAATACAAGTAATATCGGAGTATTCTCCCTTCATAATAATTATCTCTACTATTCAATCAATTGACAATGTTTCAGAATATACAAGTAATATCAGAGTAGTCTCCCCTCATAATGATCATTTCTACTTTTTATAATGTTTACTTACCATAAAAATAAAGAGTAGTCTCCCTTAGTTTTTCTAATAATTTATTTTGAATTATTTGTAACAGAATTGTCTTCTTATCCTTCACTTTCATTATATATATCTCTATTTTTCAAGAATAACCTTTATTTAGCAAGGTACCAAAAATGTACATTCTTGTTCAATTTTTTGTAACGTATCAATTACTCACTTGCTTGACATCCTTTGCGGTATTTAACCCAATCCTAAAATAAAGCAAAAACATATTACATTTAATTAAATAGTTTTAGATGAAACAATAATATAATTTTTTTTATTAAGTTCAAGTTTCACATACAAAATGTTTTCTATCAAAAAATTGTACATATCAAATTACTGATATTAACAGAAAAATATACATTAACTCCATAACAAAATAAAATATAAACCTAAAAACAAATCAAAACAATTATTTTTATAAATCAACATATGGAAAAATATATACAAATATAATGACATAATATACACAAGATGGACATGCTACATAATGTATAATACTGACCTTCCATTCATCCAGGTGTACCTTCATTACTCTATGAGCATGGTGCCGGTCAGCTATCTCCAAATGAGATTTCAACTTTTCATCTTTCAACTTTTTGTGTAAGGAAAACTGAACCCAAGCACTTAAAATATATAAAAATGTTGTCTTTTAGTTACATAGCTAGTATAGAACAGTTTACAGAGAATATGAAGTATCACAATGTCAACTATGTAGTGCTGAGGAACCTTAAATGTACAAATGTATAGTAGCTTCTTTTGTAGTCATGTGATTAACATATTAAAATAATTAAATATGAAGGCATGCTATTAATAAACATTAAAGATAAAATATGTAGTCATGTGATTTACACTATTGATTAAATATAAAAATATGTAGTCATGTGATTAACATTAAGGATAAAATAAGTAGTCATGTGATTAACATTAATAATAAAATATGTTGTCATGTGATTTACATTAAGGATAAAATATGTAGTCATGTGATTTACATTAATAATAAAATATGTTGTCATGTGATTTACATTAAGGATAAATATGTAGTCATGTGATAAACATTAATAATAAAATAAGTAGTCATGTGATTAACATTAAGGATATGAAATCTCAATAAGCTGAGTCTCACCTGAAGCACATGTATTTCAAACTGGTGTTGTAGTGATCATATGCTGTTGCATACATCTCTGGAGTAGGCTGGTTAGGTAAAAATAAAACAGAAAAATCGTGACAAAGTGAACATAGTACAGGTCATAAACATGATGTTACAATTACTGTAAACTAGTATCTTATATTTAATTCTTTAAACATTGGCCTTGTATAGTACTTATAAACTTATTACTATAATATCTCTAAATAGAACAATTCAACAAATGAAATATATTAATCTACAAATCAGTTAAAAAATAGATTAATTATAAAAAACTATACTTAAATACAAACATTGCTACAAACCATTTATCTGTGCCTATTGTGCTGAGGATATGTCACCTATACCAATCTTGTGAAAAGTATATACTTTATCTAGTTGTATTCATGCATGCAGACATGCCAAAGTTATTTAAGTTTCTATATTAAAGTATCACTGTCTTATCAAACTTTTAAACATTCAATGATATTGACAGCTATACATGACAACTATACATAGGTATATTGTATCATTGAAAACTTGTATTGTTTCTTGTCACGACTCTTTGGTGCAATGTAATTGCCCATCATAACATATCTAAGATACTGTGAAGTAGGCATGACAATTGACACATTAAATCAACACTTTTCACTGTGTTGCCTTAAATAACAGTCAGTCTGTAGATATGTCTAAGTTATTGATGATTGTAGTTATAACAATTTTATATGACACTTCTTTGTTACTGTCTTTTACAAGATGTGAAAACCATATACAAAGTTGTAAAGATAGATTTCAAGAACTGCAAGAATCCTTGGCTAATATATATGTACTGTTATTGATTATAAAATAGCAACAGTGTACAGTGTATAAATCTACTGATCTACTTCATGCATACATGCATATATAATCGTTATACTCGTACATCAACAGTTGATCAATATTAACTCTGACAAATTCTAAAATGCTCATTGACTTTGGACTGGTATGTATACATGTATTTTATAAAACAATTTTTTTGAAAATTAGTTAACATTAGATTCAAAGACTTTTTTTTTTAAGTAGAGAACTGTTATTTTTAATTTAAAATATAAGCAATGTTTATGTCAAATATATGCTATGTGTATAGCACATGACTTGTGGGATATATTCTGTAATAAATCTTTCTAAATCAAAATTTAATACCAGTATTTTTTTATGTAACAGTACAAACAAATAACATTTTAAACATTTCAGTTAATCATAATATTTAGTCTAGTAAAATATTACATCTTTATTATAAGATCTAGTGAAATATATGTACGTTTGATTCAATGAATTTGATTTTACTTTTTTACACACAGTTTCTATGGAATTCTATTCAAAAGAATTAATTTCAATTTAGAATTGAAAGTATCCTTTGTGATATGATGTTTATTGCAAAACAACAATTTACTAAAGCCAACCCCTTCTGTGTGTAGACGAATACACAATTGATGTGTAAAATCTATATATGTTTCAAACCATGTGTTTTATATTATATTAAAGCAAAAGACAACAAACTTTAGTCTGAAAAGAAAGATGTGATGTAAGCACTGCAAGATAAGATTAATCATTATAATGAGTTACATGTATATATTATGCATGAAGAGAGAAGCACTGTAAGATTATACAAGTGAAGTGTTATGCTACACTACTGTGTTTAATTACATGTAAGTTGCAGTAGTTAGTTTGAATAGTTTCTGTGTATCATCTAGTCACCATTACAAATTCCATTAAAACTATTACTGATTTTTGATAGTTAAATCATTTTTTATAATTTAAATTCCCTTTAAGTCTTTCATACAACTTCATTTCTTTCCCATAAACTCGTCTGTTTCATAATCATAAAGAAAAATTATGAAAAGCTTAAAATCATGCTGTTAAGATGATGATTGAGGTTTGCAAAGGAAGATTAAAAAAATAATTAAGAACTAAAAAATGATAAAAAGAAATTCTTCCTTTAGTAATTTACATGTTCATCTATTTTAGCATGTTTAGTTTAAAAGACACTAATTGCAATCTGTAAAGAACTAATTAAAATACTTATCATGTTAAATAGAATTTTCCCCCAATAAATTAACATTTTATCTATTTAAATTTGAAATTTTCTTTCGAGAATGTTATTGCTTGGATATTCAACATTTTCTAAGGTGAATAAGAGCTACACTTTGTATGAATTGAACACATGCTTTTATATCAGAAGAAGACGTTAGCATTGTACACATGCAAGATTAACATTTTCCATTAGAGCCAAAAACTCAACAAGACAGCTCTTAGTGTGTGTAGATAAAGCATAGATGATCCCATGACATAAACATCAAAACCAAACACATTGCTGACCCAAATCCTTCCTGCAAGACCTTTAACACGACCCCCAAAATGGCCTTGACCTCGCTGAATGTTGACAGGAATATCGGCAAAGTCCTAAATAAGTGTATTAATAAAAGAAGAAATGAAAGATAACAAGGAATGGTAATGTTATAAATTAATCAAGGATGGTTCTGAAGCTAAATATATACAACATAGGTAAAATCTGAAAAGTTAGAACTTAAATAAATGAAGAATGATGTTAAAAGAGTAATGAAATAATGCATGTTTATAGAATGATTAAACCATAAAAGGGAATTTGTGCAACATTATATATATATTAAGTGCCAGATAACAGAATAGGTAACAGTGCTTGATTGACATTTAAAAACTGTTTTCAAGTAAATAACTTGATCAATTGTGTGTACAAAATAAAAGAAAATGTTAATGATTTTAAAAATTACACAACAGATATAGCTCTAAGACACTTAAGAAGCTGAAAAGTATCCACAATGAAATTGTGTATTGACAGCACAATACCATTTCACTGTGTACAAGGTGTTCCTAACTTGTGCATCATTTACCTTTATCTATCCATTTATATAAAGCTGCTCAAATATTGGTAATTTATTTTTAACAATTAGGTAGGAAATTGTTCTATTTATTTATATATATATATACCCGTTATATACTTGAAGTATAATAAGATATACTTGAATATCTTCACATCAATCAGCCACTGTCAAATAACATGAACAAATGAAATATACACTGAATTCATAAACATATATTTAAAAAAAAAATATATAAGCAGAGGACTGAGTTTTTGATTTGCAAATTTAGTATTTATAAACATAATGTATATTAGTAGGTGCAAGTACAGTAATATGAATTAGGCAGATATATCTGACTGGTTAGACCAGAAGGGATTTAGCAAATCATGTATGCATAATATAGTATCTGGAATGATTGTTATTTAAAGCATAATTTAACAATAGAACTATTCTATATACATACATCAAGTGGAATTGACATTTTCTCCTGGTTTTGTACAACACATTAATTAAATTTGATTAATACTAAAAGGCATAATATATATTCTACAAGAAAATAATATATCACTAAATTTGGATGAATAATGATCTTCTAATTTCTTATATGAAGTTGTGAAGTACATTCTTAGGCCATAGTGACAATATTCTTGCCTCCTCTTAACCCTACTGACCCTACATTTTAGGTGCAAAATGTTTTGATCCAAAGTTTAGACACCAAGCACTGTAAAAGTAAAGATCTCTGTCACTGTATAGCCTATAAATATAAAACTAGTAAAAATATTTTTAAAACAACTCAAATACCCTGGCAAAGGAGAAGTTAAATTCAAAATTATAATTGATGTTCTTGACCCGAGACCTTTGGCTATATATAGCCCATGAATCCCTTTGGTAGTTTTTCAGGCACTGTGTATATATGTAAGACTAAATTTTAACTATATGCTCTGTAACTTTGACCATAGATATTCAGTCTCTGCAACACGAAATCAGCATTCTTGTTTATTATATTAATTGTAAGTTTGGTAACATTCTATTCATTGTCTTAGATGATATATATGTTTGAAAAACTATAATCATCATGGCACATCTAGCATATAAAAGTATTAAAAACCTTAACCAAGTGCTGTGTAACCTTGACAAACTTCAATCAACCTATACAACCCTTATCTTAACATTTCACTTCATATAATTTTATATAATTCATGTTTTAACAAACTTATACCATTTGGTGGGTGGATGGACAGACACACACTGCATAGACAGGAGAAATGCCAAACATTTAATATCCCAACTACTTTGTACTGTAGCAGGGCATAAAAACAAATGCCCACCTACAAATCTAATTTGCAACCATTTTATAGGAAGCATGAACTTTTCTTCAATGGCCTGTCCGATTGTTAAGTATTACTATGATGCTGGCATACACAGAATTTACACTCAAATTTATCAACCATAATTATCCTTTGTGAATTATGTTAAATACAAACAAAATGTATTATATGTGATCATTTTGTGAAAGAAAAGATTGCAATCAAATTAAAGCTTTATTAAGATGACATGGGTAATTAATTTTTACTATGTAAACTGAAGTATCTACTAACATAATATGATACAAAACCTAATACCATCTACAGTATAATCATATAACAAACTCCACCATACTATGAAGTAACCATAACCAATAACCCTCAGTGATATATTAAAACTTGTCACTCACATGACATTGTATAATAATTATTATAAAAATATACATGTAACTTCGGTAATAATATTCATTAAGTATATTTACAAGCAACTGTATGTTATTTTATTAAAAAAAACCTATTTATTTTGATATTATATCATTTACATTTTCTATATTGTAAATATCATTATTATGATTTTTAGATTTTTAATGTACAGTCAAAATTCATCAAATATAGAAGATTAGTTTCTAAGGTATAAAATGTATATATCAATGCAGAAATTCAAATAGAAACTAAAATGTACATATCTTATAAGAATATTTATTTGGTTAAA
>JAUMGZ010195685.1:0-12887 GCA_032359645.1 Pododesmus macrochisma | reverse complement strand
GTTGTTACCTTCTTCCCGCCATTATACAATAGCATTGTGCATGTAAACATTACCTTTGACCCTGTCAATCATTCCTACGAGAATTTGAAAATTCTTTTTATTTTTTAATAATTATACACTTTGCTGGTTACATTTCTCTATGATTCTTATCTTAACTGACAGATACAAACTTCGTTTGTGTCCATGCCAATGTATTGGGCTGTGAGAAAATTCTGATATCAGAGAATTGTAAAAATTTCAGCTGAGGCAGAGAGCTGCTGATTTTGAATTTACCACCACCATTATGAAAATCTCGCCAAGTCTCGCGCTATTTATAGGGCTGTTGCAGGTTTAAGTGTACGGTGTTGTCCTCGGAATCAGAGAATCAGACGTAACGTGGACAGTGAGCAATTTAAAGTATCTTGCTGGACCTTTTTTCCATCATCCCTTGTTTCGGTTTTTGTGAATAGATAAAACGATAAATCAAAATTAATTTTCCATCAAGAAGTGTGAAAGGTCTTCCATTTTTTGGAAACGCGTCATTTCAAACACCACGTTTTGTATGTATAACGATCTATAAATGGATTTTGCATAGAACATCTACATCTCGTTAGATGTTTATACATGCTCACGTAGATACCATTGTATTGGATTATTGTGAAAATACGTCATATAAACTACGCTCAGTCGTATACCTCAAAAAGATTATAACAATTTAACGATTGTTAAAACCACAGAAACGTATATTGGACGAATATAAGTAAGGCTTAATTGCCAATTTGTCATAAAAATGTTTATCTCTAGAACTAGGTCTCATATTTACGCTCAACTATACTGTCCTAGATTTATCTTTTCTTTATTTACAAAGCGCTGCGCCCACTCGATGACATTCCGTTCAAATTTTACGTTAAGATATCATAAAATGAAAATACACATCCGTTATACGTTAAACTCTTAAGCAATGATCATCTCAAGATGAAATATGTAAATTCAATATCTTTATGACATTCAAAGATATTTACAGCTATACCATGGTCTTATATAAGTCAAATACATTTCTTCTTGATCTGTAATACGGGATGGGTATTTTTTTTTTAAATCCTGATTGATGGACAGTTGGTCTTTTCAGACCAGCGTTAAGTTTACTTAGTTATAAACCCTATTGTGTATTATACGAAGACAGGTTATTTTAGAGTGTCAATTGCCTAATACGACAGTTCAAGTGGGTCCTAACCTATTAAATAAATCTTAAAGTGATCATTATAAGGAATCGTTTAAGACGTCTTAAAAGAATCTCAACTCGACGCGGTTTGATTTCAAATTGATATTTCACTACTAATGACAGGGTTTATACCATTATAAAATCATATTTCTTAACAGTGTATGTTGTAAACCATTAGCGATAAATCAAGTCAATATTTATTTCTTTCCAATGGTTGATTCACGGCTTAATAAATTCTTTTTTAAAACCCTGGTCAGTACAAATGTACCCATATTTCACGCACCAAAAATTCATCATTAGATGGATGAAAAGTCAATCGCTTTTTCCAACATCATAGTTTAAATTTGTATGAAATGGCCATTATGATCGGGTCACGTTCTAATGATTCATAAACAGATAAGAATTAAGTTGTATATTCTTGTATTCATCTGTTTTAAAAAGACAAATGAAAATTAATGTAGTTTAAGCTGATGCTATTGGTTTATTTAATAAACGAAAATCCTTTGTCGTATTGTCGCAAAATGTTTTTGTCGTTATATTTATATATACACGGGTATTTTATCCGTGTACATATGACACACGAAGAGCTAAACTTCCGAATCCGTTCACCGGTTCTACTCGTACAAATAAGGGGTACGTACATATTTGACCGGAACCGGAAAAAGAATGTAGATTTTTGAATCTTGAAAAGAGATTCCGATATTCTTATTTTCCGCCGGCTTTGGTAAATATATTTTATGGGTGGTTATGCAAAATGTAACAGTTATTTAACGCTTTAAGACGACGACGATTCGCACCCTATGATACCAAACAGATATTACATTGTACATGTGTTTGCAACTCGTATACAGGTATAAAACTATATAGAATGCACCGGTGTCGACACAACGTCAGGTGGTTGATAAACGAGTGTAATTAACAATAATTACAAATATATCAAGTTACGTCATGACAGGAGAATAGAAAATAAGAAAAAAGAAATCAATTTTGCACTTTTGTTAATGTAATCAATGACCAAATAGCAATCAATTCATACAAGGAAACAGTTAAAGTCGCATGCTTGTTGTACACTATGTAAATACATACATGTATGTCTGAAGCTATTTAACGTGATAGGGGTTATAGTCAGGAAAACGTTGATCGATTTCCGGAAAGTTTTCCCACGGATTGGAGAATAGTACATACTTAATTTGATACCCATTGTTTCTAGTGGCGTAAAGTGCGATTGCCATCACAAATTATGAAAAATCAATTCGTTTTATTACATTAAAAAGTTACCCTTGAGACATAAAAATCATGTATCCGTCATCGCAACACATTGTCCTGTACAGGACTACATGTAAATAACACAAAAAGATAGCCATTTCAGGAATGAATGAACTGCGGGACATCAATGGAGACCAACACATTTTTGGTTTGATTTTCTGATTATGAGCAAAGTCCATTTTAGCAAACAAAATTATCAATTTCCGCTCGAAACAAATTTGCAAGTGTCTCCATTGTTACAAATTACATTAAAAGATGATATCAACCCTGAAATTATTCATATTTGCATAGATAAACAAATTGTTCAGTCAAAATTTTCATTTACTGTATTAAAGAATTAAGCAAGATATCAATTATCAATTCTCTGCATTTATTTGCACAGCCAGAACTGTCAAAATGTCATCGTTAGATATAACTTGCAAATCCAGATACAGTGTACAGAATACATTGTGTATGCATACAATGGAAATCACATCAAAGTTAGTATTTAGTTTATCTTAAAGTTCATAAGCTGCATTAATTTAGGATTAAGGTAAATAGCTAAAATGAACACTGATAATTGAAACGCACTCCAGTAGTGTACCAAGTAACTGTTGCCCCTCCTTCGACTGTAATAGTAAAAAAGATCACCACATATACACAATACGAGTCATGGACGTAACTAGGGTATCATAACGGCCGAGGCAGGGGATCTTGGGGCTTCCCCAGGGGTAGCTTATTTTATGTATTTTAAAAATAATCTATTGATTTATGATATAAAGCAATATTTCAGGCTGCTTTATAGGTAGTAGCGACCATGAGGGTTACTACTGGCTAAGAACTAAAGTAAGAACCGGTGACGCCAACACATATACACATAAACAAGTTATCAGTTTTTATCCGGGATTTTTTCTTCAAATGTGCGTGTTTTTGATTTGTGTAATCTTGTTTCGTTCATTCATCTTTCATTTGCGTACACTAGAACACGGCCCCGAGGACCTCTTTATACAACTTTATACTATTAGAAGTCTCTGACGGCACCGAACAGATCGAAAGTTAAGTTGACATCTTTTTTTTTCTTTAAACAAGGCTTCGATTGGTGTTGGAGTTATTCTATAGGCCACAATAATTGTTCAAATCTATTATAGAAAAAGTTGGTCCCTTTCCAAGGAAGTCAGTTATTATTGTTCGCGTGAAGAGTTCTACAATTTCCAACATCAGACGATTTCAGTTGACTTTTATTTTCTATTAGGGCGAGTTCCGGCACCGTCAAGTGGTTCTTGTGTCAATATTAGACACGGTTTCACTGTAGAAAGTGTTTTATTTGTAAAGATGTCGACTGGCTAGGGGATAGTAGGGACTACTTTTGATCTGTATTTACAGAGACATATATCTTTGATTTTTTTTCTCACTCGCTTAGCGTACCAAACAACACCCATTATCAAAGAACGAGTGTTTACCACCGTCCTCCTTCAAATCGAGTGTTTATTGTGAAGTGTCGATTGTGAAGGATTTTAAAGATTGAATGGATTTTAAAATCTATATTCCCTTCGTATATCTCAACAATTCATATCGTTTGTATTTTGCAATAGGAATCTCTAAGCTATCGTCATGTAACTAAAATGATGTAATTACAAGGAAAAAAATAAACCCAATTTTTATAACACATTTTGGAGAAAGATATTGACATGATTATTCCAGGTTTTCAATATTTCTAATACTACCGCTATAATCAAAAATAGATTAAATCTTTTAGGTATCATGCTACCATTTATAATATTATATATCAAAGCCTTTATCTCAAATTTTTTTTTTAAAAATGATTTTTTATGCAGCAATGAAATAGGGCTTTATCGCACCTAAAATCACCAATTCAATACATTATATCATATAACTGATGCCTACATTATCTGATTTAGAAGATGATCTATATAAAATAAAAAAAAATACGTCGCTAAAACATCATTATCAGTTTAAGTGAAATTTGGTTTATCTACAATAAAGTTTAATTTAAAGTGAAATATCGTAAATTTTAATAGAATCTACAAATCTCTTAAGTACATCTCGGGTTACCTGTCAAATGGGCGAGCTGATGACGTTGATAATGACATAATTTATTGCCGGTTGAGACACATTTAGTGCAGTCTGTATTCCTTTATCTTAATTTAAATCAGTTATATTGTTATATCCTATGTAATACAATTTTGATTTCAGATTTAATGTCTTGTATGTTGGTCTAACTTCTTGTTTTTTTATTTTATATATCTCGGAATCTGTTTAACCTGAAAGTTGTATTTATGTATACGTGAAATTGTAATGTATATTAATATATTCACAGCAACTTCCGGAGAGCTCTTTTGATTGAAGGTACCAACTATATCTGTATTGTCACATCCGGATGATAGTTTGGTATAAATTATGCCATCACATTAAACAATGATAAACCATATTTAGAGTTTAAAGTGAAGCACACACATTTTTTTTTACATATTTAATAAAACAAAAATTGAAATGGTAAACAAACGGTAGATTATATATATGTATATTGATATTGATAGACATATACAACACATTACATGTGTGTAAACCGCACACAAGTTTGCACACAAGTTTTTTTATTCCGTAAGTTTTACAACTTATTGGAGTTAACAAAATAACAAAAATAACAGTACATGCAATTAAGCGAATAGTTCAACTCACACACACTCGCATGCACACACATACACAATCACGCACACTCGCGCGCGTGCGCACATAGGCACATACCAGCATACTTTTATATACTTTGATATGGTCAATCCACACTAAAAGTATACCGAGATATGAACAGATATGTTCTAGAAATGAGAAACAGGCTTATTATTTAATGCATTGCATACTATTCGTTTGGGATCGACAACTGAAAAGTAAAAAATGGTTGTGTCGAAGTTACTTCTTGGTCACATAAACACCGACACACGTAAGCAGTGCAAGACTGTAAAAGAGAACAAAAGCTTTCATATTATTTCATCATTATACTGTTGAGCATTGTCATATACATGTATAACTGTGTATAATAATAATACTGGGCGGGGTATATTACATACCAAATCCACGGTTTTACGCGTAACATTTTATCAAGAGTTGTGTATCAAATTAGAAGTTCCTAATCCGACTGACACCATTAATATTATTGAATAACCAACACGAGGAGCGCGGCTTACTGACACAGAATTACATCACTTATCCTTTAATATGTTATATTATTATACACACACGTAAGTACGTAAAACCATGTTTTTAACGCAATCTAAAATTCGTATTTAAATATCGTAATTGCAAAACATCTGTTATATGTAACACATTTAAAAGATTATCAAACACCGTCCCTGTGCTACAGAACCAAATAGTTAGAAAATGAGAAGGATTTGGTCTTGTTATATCGCTCGAAAACAGGCGAGGTTGAACACAATTGATACGATTATTAACACTATGTACGTCTGCTTTGTTTGCTGTCAATAACTGTGGTCTGTTTGCTATCTTTAACTGTTATCTGGTTGTCATCAATGGTTTTGTTCTGGTTGTCATCAATGATTGTGGTCTGGTTACCGTCACTGATTTTATTTTGGTTGCAATCAATGATTTTGTTCTGGTTGTCATCAATAATTGTGTTCTGGTCGCCATCAATAACTGTATTCTGGTTGCCACCAATGATTTTGTTCTGGTTGCCATCAATAGTTGTGGTCTGGTTGCCATCAATAATTGTGTTTTCGTTGCCATCAATAATTAACTGGTTGCCATCAATAATGGCATATTGGTTGCCAGCAAAGATTATTTGCTGGTTGCCATCTTATATTGTATTTTGGTTGTCATCTCTAATTGTGTTTTTGATTTCATCAATAATTGTGTTTCTGGTTGCCGTCAATAATTGTATTTTGGTTTCCATCACTAATTGTATTTTGGTTGCCATCAAAGATTGTGTTCTGATTGGCATCAGTGATTGTTACCTTGGTTACAGGTTCTTATGTTTTTAATGTTTTATGAGGTTTGTTTTTATTAAATCACCGTGAAAGAAGTGATGATTCTAAAACTGTTTATGTTTAAAAAGCAAAAGCAATTGGTTTTTTTAAATAAGCAGTTAAGGTGTTTATGCAAATATATGGGCGTCGGTGAACCTATACAACGCTGCCTCCTATATTTGTATTTTTTCTCCTTCAATTCCGATATGTCAATATTATGTGGTCTGTCTAAATAGTAAGCCTCCCACATTAACTTAAATACTTCTTATTATATAGATTTGTAAAGATGTTATTTAACGGGTTACTAACATCAGGGGAACACAGCAATACGTGTATAATCTTTTGGCATATTTAAAGTTTGTTACCAAAGAATTGAACATATTACTCTAAACAACATGGCTGTTTGAATTGTTACATTTGGGTCACACCTGTTATATCTAGCGTGACATTTTTCGGAACTGTACTTAACAAAATACATAAACTTTTATTGATTTATAACGTCTTCTATTTACACGTTGGTGACCTCGCAAATAGTCCGTTATGATTTTAACAATGAAATCTCAGCCTTCTTCAAATATAAAAACATTATATTTGTATTCCGCGCACTGGCAATGAATTGCCAAAGCACACCAAAATGATCAGCTTGTTCACAGGTGCTTTCAAACAGTATCTTTCCTGTGGTACCTGGCGGTATTGTGCCAACTCGCGCCATACATAGATTAGCAACGCTCTTTGATTCTAATGTAATGCTGACATCTCCAGCACAAACATGCTCTAAAATCAAGCCGTACCTAGTAATATAATGTTTGTAGGTAGCAATTAAGGCCATTAATAAGGCCGTTTAACTTCCCAGAGAAAATGCACATCTGTTTTAGGCGAAGTAATAGGCTTTTGTTTGTAAGCAAGCAGGAAATCGACCTTTAGAATTCCCAACATTCGACCTTCCATCTATTTTCCATAAGAATGGTTATTGCAAATTGCAAATGCAATGAAAACTTCAAAGGTGAAAGGTGTACGGTTGATGTATCCGTAAGTAGTGAGACATTCGTATGAATTGTTCAAGCTATGCATAGATTTGGTGGTGTTCTAAACATTATAAACATTTGCATTTAACATTTTGGCTAAAGTGTCGACGTCTCCGTGTGTGCAGGATACGGAACCTTCCAAATCCGTTTTTCAATTGGTTGAATGCAAACTTAACGTGTCATGTTGGCTTTCTTATTACACCACACCATAATTATCCAGCTTTAAGTCTATATACACTATCACTACAGATTGCACAGTTGCTATCATCATTTATATATAAGTTCAAATTTAATTTGAAAATATAATTCTTTCATTTTAATTTAAATGAAATTCATCGATGGAAACGTAAAATTGAAATTCGTTTATAAATTTTTTTGTTATTTTATAAACTTGAAGCTATCAGTGAGAACGTCTCTATGATCTATCAAGAGATGTCAACGTCAGCCGTCCTTTACCATAACTGACAAGTCTCATGTTTAAATTATCTTAATTGGCACGAGACCTACAACTAAATAAAATGTAAATAGTAGTCTCCGATACAAGAATTGACAGTAATACGACATCGAAGTTATCTAAAGGTAGATGGAATGCACCACCATAGTACTCCATCACAAAACAAATTTGTTTTTAATGCAAATTAAATCTGATCTTGTTTAAATTGAATGCTGATTAAAATGTTTTAATGTTATAGAAAAACGAACCAATTATGACCAGATGATGTCACGGCGTTTTTAATGCTCCCATGAATGACAACTTCTGTACAGTTTCTTTTAAATCTCCTTCAACCGCCATGATAGGCTGATTAGTATCTTATGTTATTTAATAGTTGTTGACAACATCGAATTCATTTGTAAATATTATCGCTTTTTCAACGCCCATATTCGCAATTTCTCTGTTTTCAATAGATCGCTGTCTTAATTCTGTTTTAAATGTCGAGACAGTACGCTTGGGCACATAAACTGTATAGGTTAAAGAAACTCGCAAAAAACTAAAACAATTTTGATGTTTGTTTAGGCAGTATCACTATGTGATCATTTAAATATTCTGCAAACAATGAAATGTTCAATAAAAGAACTTGAAAATGATAAGATCGGTACAATAATAAAGAAAACAAAATACGCTCTATTGTGATTCCGGAATTCAATGATCTACTTACGGACTCTTCACAGTCTGATAATGCAATGCGACGAAGGCATTTAAACACTCGATAACAAAAATAGGTTTTGTTTGAATTGAAAATAAAATTAACCTTAAAATCACTTACTTATTATTTAGAAATACACCTTCGTTTGATATTAATAAAATTGACATAGGCCAAAATACACATATAGACACACATCGTGGCGCAAACACAATAAGTTCATTGACAACGTTTTGTCAACAGCGTAATCTGAAAGGAAAACAGATCTCGGGTCGCAATCTGTCTGTTCTCGTTAAGTAGTGAATGTATGAATAATGTGTTCTTGTATGAAAAACTCCAACTAATCTATAGGCCCGGTCGCCATGTTTTATTCTGGGTCAAAATACAACAAACACAAAGATAATCGCCATAATGTCAGAAGTAATGTGTTTGTTACGGCTTTCGATGACATGTAAGTAGTCTTTAAAACGTTTCTAATGTTGAACTTTAGTATAACATCTTCAAGTGTTTATATAATATCTATATTTACAGTTTATTGATCGACAGTGGAATAATGAACGGAAGTTAATCGATCGTGGGTGTGACTATATAAGCAAAAACGATTGACGGTGAACTTGTATTTTGGTTCGTGTCAACAGATAATTTTCTAATGTTTACTTTCATTTTTAAGAACAGAGTGTTCTTATTTTAAGTCATTAGCACTGTGCTTGAAGAAATTAAACGGGATTTCCCAACATTTAGGCCCACAAGATTAAAAAACATAAACAAATTCTGTGAAACTATATAATTTACATATATGAGACTACGAATCCAAAATACTCTTGCTATACAGTGTTAGGCGAATCTCTTGTCCTATGAATAAGCATCAAGGTTTTTAAGCCGGGTATTGAACAATTTAATCTTCTTTGTCCGCGCTAAAATGTGTAGAAATATACACAACCGGCACGAGTGCTCTGTATTAATGTTGCACCATCGTTCACCTTTTACTTATATAGTGTTCACGCTCCAAATGACGTTGAAAAATTGAATTAGACGAAAAATCGTGTTGATACTTATACCAAGACTTGTTATTATAACAAAGATGAAATAAATCTAGGGTCAGAGAGTAAATCGGGGTAATAAAATATCATAAATTGGTATATACTGAGAGTCAACATGCCATCTACGGTTTAATAGGCTTTCCAATACAATTTCATATTTCCTTTGATATTTTGAAGTCGTTGAGTACGAGTATGATGTTTCTTGACTTAATCACATTTTCATATTTCATTACCATCACACATGCTATAAGTAAACGGAAGTTGGTATAAACATTTCGTTACATTATGCGCACAAAAGGCGTGTATCACACGATTATTGCGTACGACTAGTTTTAAACTCTCGTGACATCTCGCGATTTGTAAGACCACAAAGGGTCAACAAATTTGACATTCAAAATTGTCTTATACATGCTTCACGAAAACAACTCATATCCCACAAGATTAACCTAGTTCGAATGAATGCTGAGACTATTAGAAGTTTTACTAAAACACTTTCATTCACTTCGTACGCCAAATACTTAAACAGCAAATTGGAACTTTTTTCAAAACTTTCAACCCCCTTGCCTTCTAACAAGACGAACAAAATGAAATGTAAACTCGTCTAAAACGCGTTTGATAATCGAAACCTTCACATATTTTCAAGCGGTTTATTGTAAATAACGAAATATACTAAAATAAACTATACTTTTAGAATTCCAATGCAATTGTTTTATGTTTGCCATTTTGTCGGCTTCTTATAATTATTAGTTTTGAAATCAATACCAACTTCTTACTATTCATCTTATATATAAGCACATGTGTTGTAAAGTTGAAATTTATTGCACGGTTTCGTTTCAATTACAGTCCGCTAGTTCTTTATTCTTGGATCAATTTGAGGGGGGTCGGGTGCCAAAAACTCGTCGCAACTTCAGCCGTTTCCGTGTACTTCATCTAATAAATGAGAGTAACGGATTCACCCGAGGTTTGCCGATTTAGGGTCATCCAAACTGTTCGTGTGAATACATTTACTACAGGACTTAATTAAACAAGCTTTAATGAAATCTTGTTGTTGTGCTAATTGATGTTTTTTGTATTACAATCTTATGTTTACAAGAGTAAAACAAGAGGTCGATCCGTCAGGGAAACTCATTAAGATAGCGATACTATACATCGATACTCTACAAACATGTAAAACGGTTTCATTATGCGCGAATGCAATGGAAGAAGCAACACACTTGTGTCAATATTTTACAATTAATTAGTTCAACATTGATCAGATTTACATTCATCAAATGCAACAAAGGTTTTAATGAAAAGAGGAATTTGGTTGAATTGAGTTAACATTAACGTTTAATGACGTACTCGATTATGCTATATACTTAACAATATGTATTGTAATACAAACACACTGTTCATACTTAATGTTTCCTCTAGTTATCAAATATTTATAATCATTAACTGTTGTTAAACAAAAACGAAGAGAGGTCGCTTCAGACAGCTGGTCGATGGTCAAACATATGCCCGCACGGACATAGATTCCGTTTGTTTGATGAAACTGGACTCGATTTCAAAGGTCCCAGGCGTCCATTTGTTTGACAAGTTCGATAATATCAACAACACTTGAGTATCCTTTATGAATTAAAGCGACAAAAGAAAACCAACTAGCAATTGACTCATCACTCAAATTTTCATTTGTTTGACGATTTTATCAGTTTTCATGACACTATTTGCGATAAACATCAATGGCCGACGGCTGACGAGGACACTTGGTTTGTCCAGTAATGGAGATGTACAAATAAAAAATGTCCTCCACTAATGGAATGGACAGAGAGATACTTCTCAACCGGACAATAAATTCCGATATCAAACATTTTCTATTGAACGAATTTGACCTTGAAAGTATACGATCAGTCATCTGTCTACTTTCCGAGTGCACCTTTGTTCGTGCTCGGGTCACCGTCACCTAAATATCGAGGCGGTGAGACGGACAGTTTTATAGTGTTTATATACGTACTTAATCTACATTGAACGGTTCCTTTATGTAGTTACAGCTTTTTCATCGTCAACATCCTATTCTGCATGTTTCGCCAAGAATGTGTCGGACGACTTTGAAAGATAACTCGTCTCTATAATCGGTAGTCGTAAATTGTGAGCCATGATTGTTTCGCTGCGACTTCCTCAATACAAACAAAAGAGGTACAGCATGCGAAAAGATGAAACCACCGCCTTAAGTTTCTACTTCTTACATATACAGCAACCAAAATGTTGTCTTTCTGGCGAAACAAGAGCCAAAGCCATAGCATAGTATCGATATTGAAACAAAAGTCTTAAGGGTACCGAGACGGAAGAAAATAAAAAACAGAAGTTATAAACAAGCATCATGGGTACGAATCAATGTATATGTTGAACGTCTTGTGCCAGTTAAAAGATTTGATCCCCTGTTTAAGCAAAAATATATGAACTGAAATAAGTTTTCATTTCATTTCAGACCCAATGAAACGAGTCGTCATATAATTTTATATTTTAATGAGACTACGGCAAGATAAATTGAACACTTCGAAACGAATTTCGTATATCTCATATACAATGAAAAACTAGTTTTAAAGACTTTTTATTTCATACAATTAAAACAATGTCTTGATTACCCTGGGTCGAAGTTTTATGTTTTACCCCGATTTGTAGAAGCCATAACTACAATGTATCAGTGAGGTCATTGCAATTTAGGTCATGTGTTAAATAAATGTGTGATATTATTTTATTTTATACTGGTTCAGCTTAGAATTCCTCTTTCACGTTGTTTGCATTTTTGATATTTGTTTTGGTTCTGTGTTGCCTATGATGTTTCGTTAACATGTTTTGGAGGGTTTAGGGGTTGGTAATGTCTGTGTTTTCTTTAATCAATGTTCAGAAATCCTGGTCTAAGGAAAATGGGGTAGTAATCAGCAAACTACGATACGGTTGACAAGGATACTGTTATACTAATGGCAGCAGGTGACGAGGGGATAAATCACCCCATGTTTGTCCTATTCACGCACTTTGTGTCACATCTTTTATTTCTATATTAATGACAGAGACAGCTTGATAAAGCTCAAATTTACAAATTAAGATAAACAGCCACGAAGGAGGGACACATTGGTGGAATGTCAACACTGCAACATTTTAAAACCTCTTTACTGTTGGCTTAACCACACCCCTCTGTTAATGTCTATGAAACTATTGTTCATCTTCTTTGGTATAACATTGCTCATCAGATGTCG
>JAUMGZ010195674.1:0-12889 GCA_032359645.1 Pododesmus macrochisma | reverse complement strand
GCAAAGGAGAAAAACCAATTTAATGGAGAGGAATAGAAGAAGCAAATTTAACATCAAATCAGAGCGAAAGATAGGGCAACGACTACACTCAAGAACATTGAGAGTTACGACTCCGTCGCGATGTGAGATGTTGGTAAGTAAAAGTTCACGAGTTCTTATGTATAAATAGCTTTGTACTCTAAACATAATAAATACAACCACAGATAAAACTAGTTTCCGTTTGAGACTACTGATGATCAGACAAACAGAATGACAGTGGGAAATATGCTTGTGATCTTTGCGGTTGGTTTTGAATGTAGAGAAGGTTTATTTTTCAAATTTTCAAATTATTATTGTTTGAGGCCAACATAGACTTGAGTAGGAAGTTTGGGATCCCGTTATTCCTTTGTTGTCACTACCTTTGATTCAGATGTCATTCTTCCCAACTTTGAAATATTTTGTTATATTTATAAGACTGTTAAACTGACAACGTGGAGACTTAGTAGCAATAACAAGGAGAAAGAATAAAAATTAATCAAGATTTACTAAATACTCCTCATAGCGCTGTCAATCATCACAACAACCAATCGCCAACATCAATTGTCAAACGAGTTAAAGGTATTTGTATAGTCACAAAAGGCAATTGGAAACGCAAAAGGGCGTAGACACTACACACAAACAGAAAACAGTGGTTAATACATGGTAGACTCGTCGATTTCACATGTAGTTGATAGTTTTTATAGTGTATGAAAAGTGACATGATGAACAATCAGTGCTGAAAACGTACAAAAGCAGCAACGAAGCCAACTTTAACTGCAAGAATAATATTTATATCACAAAACAGAGAATAAAAAACAGGGACCGTAGGAGAGCAAACACTCGCCCAGTTCTGTGTCAGGGGGGAAAACTGGTTTCGTGTGAGCTCAGAAATAATAAACAACGCAAAGTCAAACTAACAACTAGAATGACAGATACCAGGACCCAGCTCTTATTCCATACTGGGGAATACTAACTTGACCATATTTCTAAAGAATCTCCGGATATCTTCTACCAAACTTGCCAAATGTTTAACGCAGTTTATGATATCGAAAACCTTGTAAAAAAAAAGCTTGGTGGTAAAATCAATGTTACGATAACGAAAGTCATTGACATCTGAACAAGCTCGGGCATAACGAGGAAATTGAGAAATATGAAACGTATGATGGAAGACGTGGAATATCTCAATCAAGCCATTTATAATGTACACTTTGAAATCCAAAGTCATCTCTTTTGTCATACATTTTGTGTGTGAGTTGTTCCATTAACAACATAAATGCTTTAGTCTAAAAATAACGAAGAATTATCATATTGGTTAGCCTTGATAAGACTTAGTTCTTTATGATAGATAAAAGTGTGATATGTTTTGAAAATTTGGGTTATCTCGATTTAGTATATCATCAAGATATCTAGAGGTTTTAATTAAACTAGTTATCAAGTCAGTTTTGTTCGACTTTTTGTAGCTTAATCATAAAATATCCTTAGTAATAACATAAAAAGAGAATTTCTATAAGAGGGGCACAGTTCGTTCCCATTGGTATGCCAACACATCATATCTGAATTGCAGCTACAAACGACCTAAGGAGACTTTAAAACCCAAGTCCGAAATATGACACCGGAAATTAGGGGGATAACAACATAATTATATTATGGCGGAAAGTAAGAGAGGGAAAAGGATATTTAGCAAAGAGGTGGCGATGAAAAACAGGAACTAATATCACCAAAAGTAATAGTCGAAAGCATACACTCCTACCACTCATTATTATGGCTATGATAACACATTAAATATATAGCATACAGTAAGTTAAAAAAAAACAAATTGTATAAAATCGTTTCACTTACACATGGGACAAAATGAAAATCCTAGAAATAACCCAAATGGTTATGAAAGTGATAAACAAAACTTCGCATAATTTCTGTCTCTTACAATACTGAGCCATCTTTGCTGCCTGAAAATAACAAAAAAAGAGTAAATTAACGTATGTCAGGCTTACGTCTTTTGAATATGGTCTTGGTTAATTTCTTCTTTAGTTATCATGTGGAGTTCAGTGATTATAAATATAAAAGATGGAAATAGTTTCAGGTTATGAAAAATGAATACAAAAAACCTAACAGTTCCTGAATAAAGAAACACAATTGTGCATAGAAATTGAAATTGAAATATAAATACAAAAATGTTGGCTTGTGCTTTACATTAACACGAAATACATATTGTTGTTTTGATCTAAAGCAACCTTTAATGGATATTTGTTTTTACTTTTTTGACAGGTTTCCCTCACACAGAAGGTCCCCTCACTGTTTTCTATAACCATCAATATATTTTGATAGATTCATTCCTTTAAACAACCACATGAATATTTACAATCCGTTAATCATATTTTAAACACATGATATTCTAGCACACCATATCTTTGGGTTTTGAAAAGTATTCTGTAAAATATCTTTCTATTTATTAAGCATAACAATATTTTAGCTCTGTTTTGACATATTTCAAACATAGAATCTGCTTCTATGGATAATCTTTAATTATCAATCTGAAGTAAATAATGCCTTTTTCACATTTAAAGATTTTGAAAGTTCAAGTCTTGGTTAAGTTGTTTTTAGATAAACTGCAGATGATACTACAAGAGAAAGACAAAAAGATGTACAAAAAACAAAGCTAATAAGGCGATATTCACAACTATACCGACAGACTATTATATGGGCGCTTTTGGAGAACAGCAAAACTCGTCATTTTATAAAGATAGTACAAGTACTTGCTTATGAAACATTTTCTAAATGATGACCTTGACCTTTTAATATTCAGCAGCAGAAATCCCTAGTAAGCTTCTGTATATGATGATGAACAACTTTATTCATGTGATTCTAATGATATTCTACGCAACCATAGTGTGGATAAAACTTTAACCAAGAGCTGTGTGGCCTTGATCTTAGATATTTAGCCTCTGTGCTAACTCGAAGGCAGTTTCCTTACACATAGCTGCTTTAGTCCGAGTCTGATAACAAACCATGTATTAACTAATGTCCGTTTTAGAAACAAGATTAACTATGGCATGGGTCATACTTATAAGTGTGACAAAAAATAAAATAAGTGCTTTGTGATATTAACCTTATGCATTCTGCCTCAACAGCAAACAGACAAATTTCTTCATGTTATGAAAATTAACTTGTGCATGCTTGTAGAAACATTTGAACTTCACGGGGAAAATGAGATGTAGATATTAGTCACTTAAGAAGCTTGAAGCAAAACTCATTAACATTTTACCAAACATAATAGCTTTTCACTAACCTTAATTTGAAATGCATACATTCCATGCTATAAGATATTTCCAACCATTAAGTGTATATGTACACGCCAAATAAAGACAGACAGACAGACAGACAGACAGACAGACAGACAGACATCGTCCCTGCAAACTTAAAATTGAATTGTGTGCGCCCATATTTTATGTCAATTTCGAACCGGCCGAATCATATGGAAAATATGGTTGTCGGGGTCATTTTAAAGTTTTAATTCCGCATATTTTGGTATTTGACAATCTATATTTGTCTCTTTCACTTTTTGAATATAAGCATTTACATGATTTTTTATGTAGGTTTTGGCTTAAACCTGTGTTTACCCCTTGTGTGACGCTACTTTGTAAATGAGCACCATAATATGAACAAACGCGTGTCCCCTTGCCCCCAAGAGCACTTCCTGTTTCAAAATGAAATTGACTTTTATAGTTGACATATACATGTATGCCGTGTTGAACTTTGAGCTCAACATGTGCAAACTATTTTTTGTTTACCTTTAAGGACGATCCAAACCATTTGAATAAATTAGAATCCCCCACCCCAGGTTGTCTGTTACTACGTTTTGTTCAAATCGGTCAATTAATTTTGATAGATGAGGGTAAACGTAAAACGTTAACATATTTTGCTAATGGGATGAAATATTGACCACCAAACAGACAACCTGTTGGATTACAAGGTCAAGCATTGAGTAAATGCTGTCCTGGGATATGCTCCGCTCCGAGTTACTTCATATTTAAGCATTAAGGTGTATGTCTTTGAGTATTTAAAAGAATTAAACGTCAAATTTTCCCCTTATGCTAGCAACTGTCCATTTTATTCCTGTTCGGACCCAAACCTATTACTTTAACAAATCCGATAACGGCACCCACACCCGAAATGAATAAATAAATACATGTAAAAAAGTCCTCAGGTTTTGTTTATATCAGTCCAGTGACTTTGGAAAAATCAAAAAGTGATATGTAAAGGTAAAGGACGAACAGACGACGTGGGGATGGGGGTCCAGTTTAGAACTTAGGTCCAGTTGGACTAAAAACTAAAAAGGTTTGTTTATAAGCATTGAGGGATGAATGACAATTAAAGTGAAAGTGAAAGTACCTAAATAAACTATAATGAAGTAGTGATATAGTGAAAGTACTAAAAGTAGCCTACAACGTACTCACCATACCCCAACCATCTGCCACATCATGCAGAATGAGAACAGTTGATCCGACACGTACGTGGTTAGTTATCCACGATATATATAGTAACGTTAAAGTAACCACGTGGTGCACTGACATTATTTTAAAATCCTGCAAATAAACAGCAAAGCGGGTTAAATGAAAAAACTAGCCAAAATAAGCGGGTTTGCAGAATTACTCACGTAACCCCAACCATCTGCTACGTCATGGAGAATGAGTACAGTTGATCCAACTCTAACGTGGTTTGTTATCCACGATATATATAGTAATGTTAATGTTATCACGTGGTGTGAAGCCATTATTTTAAAATCCTGTAAAAATCAAAAATAAATCATCAACATATACGTAAAACTTTAGTGTTTGTTTTTTACTTTATTTCAACAATCTTTATGTTACGTTTTGACGAAATATACACATAAAGAAGAAAGAGGTCCACCGTGCCATAACGTCCATTGGAATGAAAAGTAAAAAAGCATATAAGTAAATATTAAGCATTTAAATACTTTTGTCCCCAGAATCATGCTTGTACAAAGTTGGTTCCCCATGCCTTATGGTTACTATTTATATAAGCCTTAAGTTCTGTGTCTTTTAGTTAACTAGAAGAATATTTTTGAAATTTTCCCCCCATTTTTGGTCCCATTGTGGTGCCACTGTACACCGAGACACACTATTTGAACAAATTGAAACCCTTTCCACTAGAGACGTTTCATATCATGCTTGGTTGAAATTGGTCCAATGGTTTCGGACAAGAAGTCAAAAATGTGATAAGTTAACGTATTTGCTACAGTGTTGAACTTTGACCTAAAAATGCGTTACCACTTTTTGAACCCCGGGTCACGCCTTGAACAAACTTGGTTTCAAATGCCCTAAAGTTACTACATATGCAAGCATTAAGAAGATTTTTGAAATGTTGTCAAATTTTCTCCGTTTAGGTCTCATTGTGGCGTCCCAGGGGGGCATCCTTTGGAACAAATCTGACCCCCTCCCCTAGGGCTGCCTTATAACAAGTTTGGATGAAATTAGTCCAGTAGTTTTGGAAAAGATGTTAAAATGTGAAAAGTTAACATATTTGCTAGATCCGTAGTGTTGAACTTTGACTCCCAGTCGTATTACCTATTTTTTATCCAAGGGTCATGCCTTGAACAAACTTGCAAGCTCTTAGCCTTCTTGTTAATAAGAAGATTTTGAAATTTCGTCAATTTTATCAATGCCCCCCCCCCCTTGGGATTTAGCCCATTCATTTGAACAAATCTGAACCCTCTTCCCAAGGAATGCCTTGTATGATGTTTGGATGAAATCAGTCCAGTAGTTTTTTTTAACAAGAAGTTTAACAAGAGGTCCATCTGGTTGAAATAAGCCAAAAATACATATTTGTATCTGAATGTTTTTGACCCAGGGTCATGCCTGAAACAAACTTGGTCCCATGCCCTTAAGTTATTACATGAGAAAGTATAAAGCACTAGGCCTTGAAGTTTATAAGAAGATTTTCGAATCTTTTGTCAAATGTTCCCTCATTAGGGCCTCGAAAAGGTGCCCCCTATGGGGCCTGGACCCTTCATTTTGAACAAATCTGAACCCCCTTCCCATTGGGATGCCTTCAACCTATTTTGATTCAATGATTTTTTACTAGAAGTCGAAAATAAGAAAAGTTAACATGTTTGCCATAGTATTGAACTTTGACCCCACAACGCGTAACCTATTTTTTGACCCCAGAGTCAGGCTCTGAACAAACTTGCTTTTTGACATTTTAACAAATTTTCCCCTTTGGGGAACCTTAGTGGAGCCCCCTGGGGACCGAGCCCCTTAATTTGAACAAATCTGAATCCCCTTCTCCTGGGGATATTTCCTACCAAGTTTGGATGAAATAAGTTTAGCGGTTTAGAACTAGAAGTCGAAAATGTGAAAAAGTTTACATATTTGCTATATATTCAGTGTTGAACTTTGACCCCCAAAACGTGTAACCTATTTTTAAACCCAGGGTCACGCCTTTAACAAACTTGGTTCGCCATGTCCTAAAGTTATTACATACAAAAACATTAAGCTCTAGGCCATCTCGTTTCTCAGAAGAAGATTTTTTAAATTTTGTTAAATTTTCCCCATGTGGGGCCCCAAAACGGCGCCCCTGGTAGCCACACCTAATCAACTACTAAACTCTGGACCCTCTTTCTCTAGGGATTCCTTCTTCCAAGTTTGGATGAAATTGGTCCTATAATTTTGGACTAGAAGTCGAAAATGTGAAAATTTAACACATTTGCAATAGTGTTGAACTTTGACCCAAGAACGCGTAACCCATTTTTAAACCAAGGGTCACGCCTTGAACAAACTTGGTTCTCCATGCACTAAAGTTACTACAAACCAAATAATATAGCTCTAGGCATTCTAGTTTATTAGACCGGCGCGGTGGCCGAGTGGTTAAGGTGTTCTCCTCGGGTCGGTACACTGGTGAAGAGAATCCGCGGTCATGGGTTCGAATCCTAGTGGCGTCGTATCCCAAGACGTTAAATTAGGCACTCTTCTCGCTACCTGCTCAACATGCAGCATTAATGGGTAGGTTGGCTCGGTGTCAGTATAGTGAGACCGAGGGAAGTATCATGTCAATGTGTCTGCGGCGTGATATTTCAGTGAGACAGCACTATAAAACCGCCATAAGTGCGCACTATCGCAAGCAGGCACCGTCTCAATATGACCTATACATGAGTTGAAGGGACGCTAAACCCCAATACAACAAACAAACATTCTAGTTTATTAGAAGATTTTTTAAATTTTGTCAAATTACCCCCTTTTTGCCTCCTAGTGGCACCCCTGGGGGCCAAGATCCTTCATTTGAACAAATCAGAATCCCCTTTCTCTAGGAATGCTTCATATCAAGTTTGGATGAAATTGGTCCAATGGGTTGGGAGAAGAAGTTGAAAATGGGAAGTGTTAATGACGACGGACGGCGAACGACAGACAGGATTTGTATGGGAAAAGTCCACCTTGGACCTTCGGTCTAGATGTACTAAAAAGTGAAATGTTAACAAATTGCTATAGCGTTAATATTTTACCCCAAAAACACATAACCTATTCTTAACCGAAGGGTCACGCCTTAGACAAACTTGTCTCCCCGTGCCCTAAAGTAACTACATACAAAAACATTAAGCTCTAGGCATTCTAGGTTATTAATGTTTTTTTTTAATTTGTCAAATTTTCCCCCTGTTAGCCCCCTAATTTTGCGTTTGGGGTACCAGGCCTCTTCATTTATTAATATCTGAACCCCTTTCTCTCGGGAATAATTCCTATCAAATTTGGTTGAATTTGGTCCAGTAATTTTGGAGAAGATGAAAATGTAAAAAATTTATATGTGGCCGAGCCCACATTGATCAAATCTTTACCCCCTTCCCCTAGGAATACATCCTACCAAATTGAATTTCTTTCTGTCGTTTTTGGGAAAATGTGAAAAGTTAACTACGTCGATGGACGACGGACAAGATGAGTATGAGCAAAATCCACCTTGGACCTTCTGTTCAGATGGACTAAAAAAGTAATGATTTATCAAAACTTTAAAACATATATATACCATACCAAGCAAAGAAATAATCTATTTTGTAAATCATATTATGTTTGAGTCATATACGAATGCGAAAACATGTGAATGATTATTTCAAAACCAACGAATGTCTATGGGAATGATTGTTCTTCAAATTGTCGCATAATTTTAAGTTCTCCCCCATTCAAGCCCCCTAGTGAAGCTCCCTGGAGGTCGAGCCTCATCAAAAAATCTAAATCTAAAAGCTAAATCAAGACGTGCTTCCTACCATGTTTAAATGATATTGTTTCAGTGGTTTAAGAGAAAAAATTATGAAAAGCTATATTTGTTTTGTGACGAAGTTTAAAACCAAAACACATAATATATTTCCGAACCTTGGCTCTCCATGTCACAAGGTTACATCATACACATGCTTTAAACCCTACACCTCCTTTTCTATGAAAAGATTTTTTTTTAATTTTTTTTTATTATTCAAATGTTTGGCCCGTAGTTGCGCTCCCTGGAAACCAGGGGTGGGTTGTTCGACTACTCGTTAAATCTAACCATTACACCAACAACACTTAACCAGTGTGTTTAATTTTAACGAGGCGTTAGATACATTTTAACGAGTCGTTTGATTTAACGAGTAGCCGAACAACCCACTCCTGGTCCCATAAATTGAACATGTACAAACCACTTTCCCTTGGAATGCTTCGTGCCAAGTTTGGTTGAAATTAGTCAAGTTGTTTTGAATAGGTCGAAAAATGAAGAAAAAAAATTAACGCGATGGAGGAGGTCGTCGAAGACGATAACCAGATAGACTTAAACTCAGAAAATAAAGAAACATATTGACTGTTAGGCATGTAGAAATTATTACCTACCCTTCTTTTGTAATCAGTCAACAGAGTCAATATTAAAGACCAGTAAAATCCCATCTCTATCAAGTAGTACCAGTAAAGATCGTTTGTAACGTTCTGTAAATTAAACAATAATGAATGAGTTTACAAGAACATGGCTTATTTCAACGTCAATACCCTCTAAACTGTGTTATAAGCTTGTTAAATTCACTTTTTAAAACACAACTTGAACTATATCAATAACAATTGCTTGGAATTGTCGGATTCATATACATGTAGATATATAATTATTGGCAGAGATTGTTAACTACAGAGGTAAATTAGACAGATTGACCTTCCATTAGTAAGTTACGGCAACATTCTATAACGAAATTAAAACATATATATAAGTTAACTCAATTTATAATAACGTTAATGTTATTTATGGTAATTAAAATAGCGACTGAGAACAAACTAAATTCATTATAAAATTTGACATGTTTTCTTGAGGGTTTAACGATAGATTTAAAAAGATGATAGCATTATGTTCTTATCAGTTTGGATCTTAACTTTACCTGAACCTGAAGTAATTAAATCAATAACAAATCAATATTACCACGATCTTATCATAATATTTTATCAAATGTTGCACATATCCTTCAATTTATGGCGCTACATTCATTTTGTCTGTGACACATGCTGCAGTTATACCAGTAGGTCTGCAACATCTATGCAGTTTAATGCTTAATTATTTGAGTGTGAAAGAACAATGCCACACACACACACACACACACACACACACACACACACACACACACAAACAACAACAACAACAACAACAACAACAGCAGCAGCAGATCAACCTTACCAGTTTCGGCCATCCTTTCCAGAAATGTTTTGTTTCACTGAACCATGGTTTCTACAATAAATTGAACATGAACTGTAATAAAACAATAAAAAGAACATGCTAACTTGAACATGAACTGTAACAAAACAATAAAAAGGACATGCTAAAATGAACATGAACTGTAATAAAACAATAAAAAGAACATGCTAAAATGAACATGAACTGTAATAAAACAATAAAAAGGACATGCTAAAATGAACATAAACTGTAATAAAATAATAAAAAAGAGGATAATAAATGGTAAAATTTCTATGAGGTTGATGAGTAAATATGTTGAAATCATTTTACATATGTTACGTGTGTTAAAGTAAGATTAAGAAAAAAATCGATTTTTTTATCATGCTCAGATCGATTTACTGCCATTTTAAATCCCCATTTCTCATGACTGAAATCGGTGAATGGATGAGTCCTCGCACCATTGTTGTCTACATTTTACGGATATTTTAATAACTGTACGTGTCGACGAACAATCACTGTTGCTCCCCTATAAAGAGCAGTTGATATATAGTCCCATAACATGACCATGTACTTAACATAAATCAGTGTGTTGTATATCAAGTTACGTGTTTTAGGTAGATATCTTAGTTACGTGTTTTAAGAAGATATCGTTTCGATAAGTATGGTTACGTTCGGTCACAAAAGCCTTTCTGGCATAAAATTTTATTGAATTCTGTCACAAAAGCCTTACTGGCATAAGATTATATTGAATTTTGTCACAAAAGCCTTTCTGGCATAAGACTATATTGAATTATGTCACAAAAACCTTCCTGGCATAAGACTATATTAAAAACTGTCACAAAAGCCTTCCTGGCATAAGACAATATTGAATTCTGTCACAAAAGCCTTCCTGGCATGAGATTATATTGAATTCTGTCACAAAGCTTTCTTTGCATAAAATCATATTGAATTCTGTCACAAAAGCCTTCCTGGCATGAGACGTTATTAAGTTCTGTCACAAAAGCTTTCCAATATAAGATTATATTGAATTCTGTCACAAAAGCCTTCCTGGCATGAGACTATATTGAATTCTATCACAAAAGCCTTCCTGGCATGAGACTATATTGAATTCTGTCACAAAGCCTTTCTTGCATGAGACTATATTGAATTCTGTCACAAAAGCCTTCCTGGCATGAGACTATATTGAATTTTGTCACAAAAGCCTTCCTGACATGAGATTATATTGAAATACAAGTGTTATTGTAAATGATTTAGTGATCTCCGTTTTCTAATATCTTTCATTTTTTTCTAACGTATATTAGTATTTTTCCAAGCAGTGGTTGATAATTTAGCATGGTTTTTTTTATTTCTAATGTCATTTTTCTATAAAATGGTATAACTGTACCACTCTAAGCCGATCGCGTGGTTTTCCTGTGAAATATATAATGACCCGTCGCGAACAGAAAAAAAGTTGATTAAAAAGTGATATTTGCTTATTCCGTCTATTAAGATTTTTATTTACAGTTGAAGTGCTATTGACAGCTGGAAAAGTAAATAGAAACATGAGATTGTCTAGGTTCTTTTATAAATAGTATATATATACTGTGCTGTTTGTTCAACTATATCTACTTTAAAAGTTATACTGACCGCTAGTGGACAGAGTCATTGATTGACAACTTATATATTCACTGATGCCGTCTACATTGTATCAAGAGTATTTTATCCTTAAATAAATCTATATTTTATATTAAAACAAATAAGCTCTTTGGGTTTTAGTCGATATATGGTGTTTGGTCCTCGGTCGATATTTCGACTTCCGTCAATAAAACTATGAAATAACCTAACCTAAAGGCAGCTGCTATAACTGTTTCCGTCTCATAACAATTTGAAATTGTCAAAGTCATCGTTTTAAAAGAACATGGTGGGCGTGTTATATGTGAAGTTTTTACCTGATCTTCCACTGAACGACAGGGAGGTACCTAGACCACAGGGAATATCGGTGTGATAGTTCTTATCCCAAGAGGAACACGGTGCATTCATGTCTACCTCTACGCTGTATGGTAACATTTGGATATAGTAATATCGTATGTCGTTATATATTGTAAAATGTTGCAACTTAGTTCCTATGATACGTGATGTACTTGCATCATAAAATACTAGCAGTTCTGCGTCAATAATAGTCACTAACTGATTCATCGAGGCACGTTTAAGGGATTTTAAGTAAAACGCTATGTTGTTAAATTTCCAATAACATGCGTGAACGTTTAAGTTATAGACTTATTGTTAGATCTAATGTGAACAATATTTACTTTCCAAGCGACTGGCCACTATCAGGGATAAAAACTACGAGGGGTAGGTGGATACAGGATTTTGGTTAGGGGTGTGAGGCGCTAGAAATAATTGGAAAGACAGGGATCTAGGTAGTCGCTTCGAATCCCCCATTGGATGCAGGGCGAAGTCCCGATGGGGGTCCAGGGGTCGTAGCCCCCGCAACTTCCTGCATTTTCGTGGGTTCTCTGTTTTATTTACTTTTGTGGGATCTAATATAAAATTCATTTTGATTCAATTCACATGAAGTTTGCCAATTTTAGGGAAGGTCCGAGCCGGGTGCGCCCAACCACCAAATCGGCTAGTGGCTGAGATGATGGTACACTAAGGGACTGAAAAGGAATAAATAAAGGAACATAATTCAAAACAAATTAAAAAAAAACTCGTGATTTTGCATTGCATGTATACATAAAGTATTCCTATAGTAGTTTTGCTTATGTTATAATTACCAAGAAATATTTTGGTTCATATTACAGCTGTATATCTTACTTTGCGTCACATTGCGTACAATCACCCCGTCCACATAATGATTAGTGTACAATCACCCCGTTCTTATTTACGTTCCACATAATGATAATTGTACTGTCTCTCCGTTCTTGCTTACGTTCTACAAGGTGATTATTGTAAAATCACTCCGTTGTTACTTACGCTCCTAATAATGATTATTGTACAATTTCTCTGTTCCTACTTACACTCCACATTATTATGATTATTGTATAATACTTACGTTCCACATAATGATTAGTGTACAATCTCTCTGTTCTTACTTACGTTCCACATAAAGATTAGTGTACAATCACCCCGTTCTTATTTACGTTCCACATAAAGATTAGTGTACAATCACCCCGTTCTTATTTACGTTCCACATAATGAGTAGTGTACAATA
>JAUMGZ010195663.1:2074-12889 GCA_032359645.1 Pododesmus macrochisma | reverse complement strand
TTTTAGTACAATCATTCATAACTTTCATACTGTAGACTCGTGTCTCATACTGTAGACTTGTGTTTCATACTGTGGACTCGTGTTTCATATTGTAGACTTGTGTCTCATACTGTGGACTCGTGTTTCATACTGCAGACTCGTGTCTCATAATGTAGACTCGTGTTTCATGCTGTGGACTCGTGTTACTGTGGACTTGTGTTTCATACTGTGGACTCTTGTTTCATACTGTAGACTCGTGTTTCATGCTGTGGATTCTTGTTTCATACTGTGGACTAGTGTTTCATGCTGTGGACTCTTGTTTCATGCTGTGGACTCGTGTTTCATACTGTGGACTTGTGTTTCATACTGTGGACTCGTGTTTCATACTGTGGACTCGTGTTTTATGCTGTAGACTCTGTTTCATGCTGTGGACTCATATTTCTTACTGTGGACTCATGTTTCATAGTGTGGACCCGTGGTATTATACAGGTGGACTTTTGATTCCATGTTGATGTGTTTTAACAGTGCAATCATTTTATAATAATCATGCTGGGATGTCTTCTATGTTTGATATATAACATTGTTTTAATGCTGTGCGATATGAATGAAAGAATGCTGAATGACATCAATTCATAAAAAAACAAGCAATATTGATGTCTTATATAATATAATTTTACTTAATATGGTTGTAAAGACTGTTGCTCTGTAGTGAGTGTTAAAGACTAAAATACACCAGGAACAAAGGGATTTATATGAAAATGATGTTTTAAATGTTTGTAGGAGCTATAGATGTGGACATTGTCTAGGAACAAGTTTTATTAATGTGAAAAAAGTGCAAAAAAACACATACTCATACATTGGAGACTTTTTAATTCATTTTCAACATGTCTGGTGTCTCTCTATCCAATGGTATCTCTTATCCAGTGGCTTATCTTCATGTCAGTGTTGTGTATGGAAGTCATTTGTTATTGCTCAACACAATACAATTAAATGATGGACAGTATGTTTATGTTTATATGGCTTATATTTGTAATTGCTCTGATTTGATTTTGATATAGTAATGGAATATATAATTTTATATATGAGGCCGTCATCACTAGATCCAACTCCAACAATATTAGAGGTTTACGAATGCAAAATACTTCTGTCAGGTGGTTGGCATAATAACGTTTTATAGAAAATCGGCCAACAAGCAGCCTTTTAGGTTATTATATAGGAGTACACTAGAACCTGATGTTTATTTTTTGTGTGTCTTTAATTACCAATTCATATTTTAGAATGTTTAAACAGAAATTTTCACATGATATATCATAATTTTTTGTGTGATTGATCGCAGCTTCATACTTAATACCAATAATTCTTGTAATAAACTCATCACATTCCCTGTATTAAGCCACCCTGAGAATATTTATTGTTTACAACTTAACTATGTGCCATTTAATGTCTTCTGTTTAATATGTATTTTCTAGAAATGGATGTTGATATTTGATTGTTTTACTATTTGTTAAAAAAACATTCAAATCTTGAAAGGTCACATTTATAATCGCCACTGTTTTTATAACTCATGAAGATTGAAGGCTTGTGCTACGCTTGTATAAGTCATTAATCAATGTCAATTGAAGTCAGAGTTTAAAAGAGGCATATATACAGTGCAATTTGCGCTAGCGACCACCTCTATAAAGATACCATCTGTATATACAGTGTAACCTGTGCTAGCCACAACCTCTATAAAGAGACTGTCTGTATATACAGTGTAACCTGTGCTAGCCACAACCTCTATAAAGAGATCATCTGTTTTTACAGTGCAACCTGCTCTAGCGACCACCTCTATAAAGAGACTATCTGTATATACAGTGTAACCTGTGCTAGCCACAACCTCTATAAAGAGATCATCTGTATATACAGTGCAACCTGCTCTAGTGACCACCTCTATAAAGAGACCATCTATACATAAAGACCACTATAATCAGGTCCCTTGAAGTCTAATTACAGTAATTTTTACCTGTATATAAAGACCACCTCCATAGAAAGACCACTTTTGTCTGGTATCTTGGGTGGTCTTTATAGACAGGTTTGACTGTATAGGTAAATTAATTTGTAAATGTTCATACCAATGCAAGGTTTTTTTTACTGAAAACTCTTTTTTTTTTATTCATTTGTAACATTGTCTTTAAGATTATGTACCCATTGATGTTATATATGTGTGATAAAAGGTATATAGTTTCCTTTACTGTAATTCCAAATATGAGACTGCCCCTTAGGTGGTGTATCACAACATTAAGGTGTTCAAACCTGAGACTGCCCATAGGTGGTGTATCACAACATTATGGTTGGGTTGGTGATAAATCAATAATATATGGGTTATTATAAACACTGTATCTTTGTGACTGAATTTCAAATTTGTGGTTTCTGAATTATTGAAAGCAATCACACACAGTTGAGTCCGTCAAAATTAATTTTTCATGTTTAATTTGAACGTGACCCAAATGCATTTGCAAGGTCATGAAGACATTAACAATTGCTTTTAATTCTTATATTTACGGTTTATCTGAGTAGCGGCTGTAATAACATGAATAAAAAAAAGAAATATGGGTGCAATTGATGGAAGAGCGGAATGTTAAAATTCCCAAGGAAAATAACTTGACAATATGTTTGTACACTCACTATATGTATTAACCGGAGGACAGTATAAGTACTTAAAATTTTTTGTTACACTTGTGAACTTATTTTGTATCATATGAACATTCCATCAAATATAATAACAATTGAAATACATGTTCTGTGATATTGTGTTGTTGTTTGTATATTTTGTTTTCCTTCTCTGTTTTTATTGGGACTTAATTCAGGTGCTTGAAGGCTCTGATAAATAAAAAGGCCTTTACTTCCATCTGGATTGGCATTTGAAAATATTTGATCCTAGGATCACTCCTTGAACATAGTTGGTTCTCCATGACCTAAAATTACTACAAACCAAAGCATTATGCACTAGGCTTTCTAGTTTAAATGAAGATTTTTGAAATTTTATCACATTTTCCCCATTTAGGCCCCAAAGTGACCCTCCCTGGGTATCTAGCCCCGTCGTTTGAACAAATCTGAATCCCCTTCCCCTAAGATTGACATCTTCCAAGTTTAGCTGAAATTGGTCAAGTAGTGTTGGACAAGAAGTCGCAAATGTGAAAAAGTATATTTGCTAAATATATAGTGTTAAACTTTAATTTTGACCTCAAAATGTGTAACCTTTTTTTTAACCCAGGGTCATGCCTTGAAGAAAACTTGATTATCCATTCCCTAAATTTACTATAAACCAAAGCATTAGGCTGTAGGCCATCCAGTTTATAAGAAACTATAAGAAATTTTTTGAAGTTTTGTCAAATTTCCCCCTGTTGGGCCCCTAGTGGCGCCCCCTTGGGACCCAGCCCCTTTATTTGAACAAATCTGAATCCCCTTCTGCTAGGGATACTTCCTATCAAGTTTGGATAAAATTGGTCCAGTGGTTTAGGAGAAGTCGAACATGTGCAAAGTTAACATGCGTGCTATATATATAAAGTTGCACGTTGACCCCAAAATGTGTAACCTTTATTTGACCCCAGGGTCACGCCTTGAACAAACTTTGTTCTCTATGCCCTAAAGTTACTACATACTAAAACATTAAGCTCTAGGCCTTCTAGTTTTTTAGAAGAAGATTTTTGAAATTTTGTCAAATGTTACCCTTTTTGGACCCCAAAGTGGCGCTCCCTGTGGGATGAGCCCTTCATTTGTACAAATCTGAATCCTCCTTCCCTGGGGATACTTCCTACCAAGTTTGGATAAAATAAGTCCAGTAACTTTGGACAACAGGTCGAAAATATGAAAAGTTAACATATTTGCTATATTGTTGAACTTTGACCCAAAAACGAGAAGCATATTGATGACCTCAGGGTCACGCCTTGAACAAACTTGGTTTTCCATGCCCTAAAGTTACTACATACCTAAACATTAAGCTATAGGCCCTCTAGTTATTAGAAGATTTTTGAAGTTTGTCAACTTTTCCCCCTTCTTGCCCCTTGTGGCACCCCTGGGGGCCCAGCCCCTTCATTTGAACAAAACTGCATCCCCTTCATCTAGGGATACTTCCTATCAAATTCGGATAAAAATGATCCAGTTATTCAGGAGAAGATGTCGAAAATGTTAAAAATTGACGACGACGGACGACGGACGGACGACGGACGGGATTTGTATGAGAAAAGTCCACCTTGGATCTTCGGTCCAGATGGACTAAACAGACAAGAAGCTTTCGTAACAGGACAAAACGAAAACGAACGGACGATGGACAGTTATTTTAAGTTCCTTCTTTTTTTCCTGTTCAAATGGAAAAAAAACTGATGTAACATGATATACTGTTATTCACTTCGTTTTTAATTTTCGTTGATATTTGACTCTTTCTCATATTCTTTCTGTCTTAGCCTGGCCAAAACATATTATTATATTGAACTTGAATCTCAGTGGTTCAGGAGAAGAAGTCGAAAATGTTAAAAGTTAACGACGACGGACGACGGACGGACGACGGGCGACGGACGACGGACGGGATTTGTATGAGAAAAGTCCACCTTGGATCTTCGGTCCAGATGGACTAAACAGACAAGAATTTGTTGTAACAGGACAAAACGAAAACGAACGGACGATGGACGGTAATTTTAAGTTCCGTCTTTTTTTCCTGTTCAAATGGATAAAAACTGATATAACATGAAGACTATTATTCACTTCGTTTTTAATTTACGTTGATATTTGACTCTTTCTCATATTCTTTCTGTATTAGACTGGCCAAAACATATTATTATATTGAGCTTTAATATCTTCTGAAACGAATATAATTTCGGTAGGCTATAGAATATTTTTAGGAAACATATAATTAAAATTCAACCACCAATAAAACGAACAAACAATGTAAATAGAGTGTGTTTGTTTGTTTATTTGGATTGAGCTTCCATTAAACTCATGTATATGTCATATTGAGACGGTGTCTGCTTGTAACAGTGAGCACTAATGACGACTTTATAGTGCTGTCTTAATGAAATATCACGCCGCAGACACATTGACATGAAATTTCACTCGGTCACATTATCCTGACATTGAGCCAACCAGTAATGCTGCGCGGCGCGCTAGCAGGGAACGGGAAGGTTGCCTTTTTTTAAATTCTTAGGTTTCGAGACGACCGGGATTCGATCCCACACCTGGGATTTAAAAGCACCAGTTGTCTAGCCCGAAGCGAACGCCATAAGCACTGGGCCACCGCGCCGGTATGTAAAGAGAGACTCTTTTGTAGCGAACGTCATTAGCAATAGCAGTAAACATTTAAACAAGTACAATTGTTCAACATTCGAACTGCTGAACGCTCATCAGCACCAAAATAATAAAACAATCTAACACAGATATTTGTAAAGGAGAAGATAATTCAGTCACATTTTAATATGGTTTAACTTAATTTCTCATTAAACCTTCATATTTATTCAATATAACGCCAGCAGAAAGCGAAAAGAATAAAAAAAGTAGGCAATTCAAAAGTGTTTTTTTATGTATAAGCATTAACAGCGAAGGTAAGTCCTGGTCTGTATAATGTTTGCATATGAAATCATTATAGCACGAAAAAAGAAAAAAAGGATAATAAAAAAGATCTGAAAAAAATCTGATTTCCTATTTTCTTAATTGCAATGTAAAAACTGCATTTATAGGGGGAAACAACTTCAGAACTACATTTGTATCGCATAAGACTGATCAAAGAGTGTGAATCATTCTTATTAAGCAAAAATGGTAGAGCTAATTAATTGTACTTACATCATATCGTTGATCTCCCCTTACTGGTTATTACGTAAACGACCTCCAGATTTTTGTATTTTTCCCCACAGGAACACCAGACGCAGATAAGAATTTTGTATACGAACCTTTATTAAAAAATTGAAAAATTGATAGGACTGAGCGATTCTTTTATACATTCCAACATTTTATAAAACAGCTATCAGGAAAAAAATTGCGACAATGGTTTATGATTTCGAAAGAGTAACTTACATTTTTTTTATAGAATGAATACACATATAGCAACATAAACAAATACCGTCTGACATAAGCTATTACATTTGTGTTACGAAGCTTGAACAGAATTGTATAAAATCGTGCACTTCATGTACATCAACGACAAATAGCAAATTGTATAACTTACCTGGATTGCGTTAGTTATAGTGCAACAAATGACTCCATCAACGTGTATGAAAATATTCAATATTTAAAGTCAACACCACAAACATCAACTTCCCAAAGAGGTGTGCACAATAATATATAAGATCAATGATATATGCGATATAAGTGTAATCTGACCACTGCTGATAGGGCGGGCGACACGCCGTAAAATTCTTATTGATCAGTTCCAGAATAACATAGTATTACGCTTACCAACAATTGTTGCAACACTAAAATCTTCTCGGCAAGTACTAACATTGAATACGGATATGCCGCTCGTTACGAGGATAACATAATGATCGTGCTGGATAGTCGCGTGGGTGCATGGTTGTATTGCAAAACGTCTCATTCAGGAGGCGGAGTGATCGAAAGTCCAGCATTTCAGCTGTCAGTTCGATATGTCTGCTTTTTTTATAATTATGTAATGCAGGCTGTCAGTCATTCAATCTTTTGAAATTATTAACGAATTATATTACCTCTTCTGACGACAAATTGGTTGTTGGAAACAGATTTGTCCAGAAATATACGAACAACATTTCTATTTTGACCGCGTCCCCGTCATAATTATAATAAATTTTACCATCTAACAGTGATTTCTCAACTCTCATTGGCCTTATATTGACAGCATATATATGTCTGGGTCAAGTCCACCTTTAAGAGGTGTCGTCAAGTGCAATGATGGCAAATATTTGGAATGGAGTCTCCGTCACAGTGTCAAAGATGGTTTTTCTACTTTTTGAAGTTTGATTAAATTAGTAATTAACAAATTCTTGGACATTGAGACGTAAGACAGAAGACATTAAGGATAGAATTGACATCATAAACCACAGGTGCTTTGCACGTCTACCCACCAGCGGCCCCTATATGTTATATATCCTTCAAGGAAACGAATTTGCCAAAGAACCAATGCGTAACTTATTTCATCCGATTTGTTTTTTACACATATTTAACAATGACCAATGTTACTATAATCTAGGGCTCAATTTAAAGAAGAATGTCTCAGCTTTTTATCGAGTATTCATAGGACGAAATCGCTCTTGTTTGGAGTGCGATATGACATCTCTAATTTCAAGTCAAATTGTGTTGGTAGACAAATACCTGTCGCAGAGAAACGCCGTCTGCGCGCTTATGGTCAGCGCTTTTACCGAACGAATAAATCAAAGTTTAATATTTGCGGAAATGTGATTCTTAATACTCGATGGAAATCTTAGGCCAAAACTATTAAAGTTATATAGCAAATGAGCCATATATTGTAGTCCAGGTTTAACTATATTCTGACTCTTTCATGTTACGTTTGTGGAACATAGGGATATTCCATCCGATAGGGAGGGGGGGGGGGGTCTCCAAATAAGTGTACACCTAAAGTTTTGCCGAGGGTTTTGTTCCAATTTACAAACCACGGGGTGAAATATCCCCAATTTTCATATTTGCAAATATTGTCTTTGTTTTACATTGCTTAACATTTTTGAAAAAGGCGTCTAGTTGATTTAAGCTTACCTTTATTGAAATTGAAGTCACATGATTTAAATGTTATTTACGACATATATACTTCACAGCATATGCGGATGTGTATCTGTCAAACTGTATTTATGGTAAGACTTCATTTTCCTTATTGTGAAGTTTTCTTTCTATTGCATTTGGTTCGGGTCAGATGGTAACTCTAAGATCAGCTATCACGTGATAATACGGTTTGCGGGTGAGGTACCAAGTAAAGACTTTGTTGTGTACCTTACCAAACATAATTCGAGCCTTGTTTTGCGTTTTATTCGCTGATAGTTGACGGTACGATATCAACAAATTACATTAAAAAAGCAAAGCATATTCGAATGGGGAATTCACAAAATGAGATTCCAAAGATTAAAGAGTAACATCTCGTTCCTTAGAAGTGCAATTAAAAAACCCCTCAAATAAACAAATTTGAACAGGGAAATCAAAACTATGAGATCTGAAAATTCAAATTCGCCTCCCCTAGAAGTGCAATTCAAAGTATAAAGTGTAACTTCTCTAAACATAACATGCTTTCAGAAATTTTTTTAATATTCCCTATAATTACTATAAATGTGTACCCCTACATTACATACATCCAAAATACACGTGAATTGTTACCTAGCTATTTGTCTGGTTATGAAATTTAAATCAAAAGTCAAACTTTAAATTTACCCTGGTAAAATAGGCTAATTATTTACCCGCGGCTGTTATATATATTAGAAATATTTGGTATTTTGGTTTTGGCATGTCGACCCGTTAGGAGCTTTGGGTGATTTTCTTCTGTAACATTTCGGTCCTGGACACTAGTTAAATTGCATATTGTTAGTAAAGTATCCACACTGCCGATGAGTGCTACATTGTAATTACATTCCAGGTCCCCTAACGCAATTACAGTCATGATTGAGTAATGGACCAAAGATGATACGACTTCATACTTACTTGATTTCTAAATTGCTTTGTTTATTTGATCGACATTACGACTCTTTTGATCAATATATATCTCATTCTGTCAGTCTACTGCTTTATACATTGTATTAAAGTACATACTATAACGCTTATACTGACAACTAGGTGTGCGTCGTTTGATAAACTGTCGAGAGAAATACGGTCAAAGGTCAAATTCTAACTGCACCTGCAACTGTAATATAGGACTTGACCTTTTTAAAATGTCAGAGGGCTGAATTGTCCCAACTATCAAGCTTTCCTACATTCCCATTTGCATCCAACCATTATTTATTTAGGTCTTTATTCAAAATTCGTTTTTTCTAAAGTGTCAATCCATGACGGTTGATTCATACCTAGGTCCTTCGGAGGGACGCTAAGTTGGCGGACCCGTGATCAGGAACTGTAAACCCCCTTGAACGATAAAAAAACGCCATGTAAAGTTCGAAAGAAGAGTAGACGGAAACGTCGTTACATTTGCTCATCCTTCTTTCTGAACTATCCCCATTGCTTTCATTTCCCGCTCCTGTCGCCACTTCTCTTCTTGTCCTGTCGTTTAGTTTTTCTTCTTTCAAATTGGTCTTTTGTCACGGTATCGGTGAAATAATGTGGAAGTGACGTTAAGCCACAACTTATTGATTAAACAAACAAACCAATATCATAACTTGGACTGGAATCTTGGATGACGTATCTATTTACCCTTCAACCTGTTTACATTTGGGACCCTATAATATCGCATAAGCAAACAAGCAAGCAGTGTGGCAACCATTAGTGTAACACAAACCCTTATAGTTACACTAAGAGTAGCAAAATCAGGGGTCGTAACTGCAACCATTAGTGTAACAAATATATTTTGTAACACTAAGGGGCGATATGTCATATCTTGTTGTAATATGTAACAACAGTTCAGAGATCATCTTCTAATGTGACAGACACAGTCGAACCTTGCGGCAATGCATGTATGCGTATGATTTGATTAGCTTGTACTAAACGCTGAACTTTTAGCAAAACAAAATTATCCTCGTCCAGTGGCATAAAATTAATTGTTTGAGAAAAAAAAGTTACTTATATATAACACCAAAACCCGACTCCCTAAACCCATCTCACTCTATGAAGGGATTTATAATACCCCCGCTTTGAACGGGGATGGGGTTGGTTTTGCATAAGATCATTAAACTTCCATGTGTGGCTACATTTTGGGATGAAAGAGTCTTGCATACTAAATGTAGGTGGCTGTGACTTATACTTTGACCTAAATCAGGTGAAAACGGCGTTCTGAGCATTTCTTACGTACCATTTTTTACGTAGTATCATTAAACAAACAAAGTGTGTTGTATACCAAAAGTAGTTCACTTTGACCTATATCTTGATCTCGGACCTTAATGAACACAAAATTGGTATCAAGAGCATATCCTACACTAAATGGTGTAGGAACATTAAACTTTGTGAATGAATAGACATAAAGAAGGCCGCATATATTAATGGCGGAAATTGGTTTCCGGAGCTTTTCCACTACATAAAGGATCATCAAATCTATGTACGAGTAAAGTGTAGATTTATGGAGAAGGCAGTGGGTCACATAGCTAGGTTACCATGACATAACATCAACTGCTAAGAATCAAAGAAGAGATAGGGCATAGGATGATATCACCTGCTAATTTTGGTGAAATCGCCTATTCATTTGGTGTTATGAAGAATTGAAGAAAAAGTAAAACCCCGTTCCACACACGAATTAGTTCACTTTCGTTAATGGCATGCTCACTTTGTCTTTCCGATGACCATTTGTAGATGTTAACTAGTCAAGAACACATGGCCCCGTGACAATAAAATAAAACTCAAAGCTATGCTCAGACTCAGACTCAAATTCATGAGAATATGTCCAGGTGATTACGACGCAAAATCAGAGACTATAAAACTTCCTGAGCATACTCAGCTTAATATGACTCTCATGTGTAAATTCAAGCTGGAACACATGCTCAACCATATCTTTTTTCGACACAACAGTAAAAATTTAGTTGAGCATGGAATTGAGTTTGAGCATGAAATCGTGCTCACTCAAGCATGAGTTTTTTTTTTATAATCACGGGGCCTGATTTCACCTTTGTTTGTGGTGAAGGTTCATAAAGTGTTCGGTTTGTTTGTTGTTAAACCCCGAAAAGACGAAGATCCTCGTTCTTTCGCTGCAAAAATACGATA
>JAUMGZ010195641.1:0-12890 GCA_032359645.1 Pododesmus macrochisma | reverse complement strand
GTAAATTTGACAGTATGCCTTTGAACAGTCTTCTCCGAGACTTTTGGGCATATTTCAACCAAATTTGGCAGGAAGCATCCATAGGGGAAGGGGATTCTAGATTGTCCAAATGAAGTATCTGACCCCAAGGGGACAGGTGGGCAGGCCAAACGGGTAAATTTGACAGTATGCCTTTAAACGACATCTCCTCTAAAACTACTGGACAGATTTTAACCAGATGGACGTTAAGGCCCCTTGGGCCTCTTGTTAACTATTATTTTCCATCCGATTTTTTCATTAATTTCTACTTTTTCTCCTACAACGACACTTTTATTTTAAATCAAATCCTGGATATAAGTAAAGAATAGAACGAACAATTGACGACGATATCATCATTGTTAGATAAAATGTTATTGTAATCAGGTTATATTTTTTGACTGATCATAATACGTTGTACATATAATTTTCATCAAATTATGTCAATTAAAAATCAACAGAACTTGACGAAAATAGAAGAAATATTATTACTGTGATCAATTATAAGGAAGAACCCCATGACAAATAAAAGTATTATTACAAAGAGCAGAACCCGATATAAAACAAGTAAATATAACATTGTCATAAGTAACAAAATGTAAAAAAGGCTTAAAAAACAAACTAATAAAACTTGAGATATGTAAATAATAAAAAATATATATATATATTATCATAAGTAAAAAAAAGCAGTACCTGATGAAAAATAAAAATACATTAAAAGATGAAAATGACAGTACAGCGTTCAATGAATAAAAAAACAGAATTTGATGCAAATGATACAATTGTGTCCGCAAACGCCGTATCAGGTTCAAATGCATGTAACAGTAGTGTGGTCGTATGCAAAACAGACTCCGGTGAATCTAATAATAATGAACGCACGAGTACGTACCTCTCAGCCAAACAAGTTGTGCAAATGTTATCAAATATGTATGAAATTGACCTTTGAATCGATATGGATTTTTGAAAGCCGAACTTCAATTACAAAAGTTATCGAGCGAAAACAAATAACTGGTATACAGATGGATTGATAGGCGGGCGGCGAAGGTGATCACTATTATATAATATTCCCCTTGGGATTAACCAACATCATTTGAATAAATCTTAATCCCTTTCTTGCGAGGGTTGAAATTGGTCATGAGAAGTCAAAAATGTGAAACGTTATGTGTTATATACCGTTAGTATTCCATTTTATCCCCTAGATGTTCGGTTAGCGTAGTGGTTAAGACGCTCGCTTCTCACCCATGCGGCCCGGGTTCGATACTTGGTGTTACAAGTAAGATGGTACAGGATCGCCAACCTGAATACGTGCATGGTTTCTCCGGGTATCCGGTTTCTCCTCACAGAAAGTATCCACTCATGTTGCCATCCGTGCATGCCAATGAGAGAGAATTCGATATAATGTATGTACTTCAATCGTCGTAAAATAAATAAAGTTCAAACTTAAATTTGGACCCCAAAACACGTATTCTTATTTTGACCTCAGAATCATGGTTTGAACAACTTACTTTGATTTCCTATGACCCTAGGTTACTTTATATACAGCCATAGGGCTCTAGTCCTTCTAGTTTATTCAAAGAATTTTGATATTTTTTTTCTTCAAATTTTCGTCACTTTGTCCCCTAGTGACGTCCCATGGGGAATATTCCCCATAAGTGTAACAAACATGAAAAACCTTCCATCTACAGTACGCCTCTTACTAAATTTGGTTGGAATTGGTCTAATTGGTCTGGAGAAGTCGAAAATGAAAAAACAACATAATACATATGCTATTAGTATACATTGTAGTATTGAAAGATCCGAAAAAGTGTAAATAAATTCTATTTTTGACCCCAGGGTCACGACTTGAACAAACTGGTTTGACGTGCTTCAAGGTTCTATACAAGGATTAACTTCTAGGCCTTCTAGTTTCGAGAAGAAGATTTTCGACACTAAAACCATGCCTATATTAATACCTAAATCACAATTAAAGCGGAGGTCGGGAGGCGTGTGCGATTTCTAGGCATCGGCTGGCGTGTAGAGGTCGATGAAATATCGCGCAATAGGGCGTTCACAGTCACAATTAAAAGTGGCCCGCATGCTGCAACGACGTTAAAATGGGGTCGTATCTTGGCCCTTTTATCGGCCGGTGTCCGGCAGGCACTCGTTTGATGTCCTGCCTATGTCCCTGCGAACCTCATTGGGTGGTCGGCCAGACGCCGTCCGGGCCCCGGCCGAGTTCTTGGCGGCGCCTGGCCGATATATGGACTGTCTGAGTTGTCCAGGCATCGACCGCTTCATTGGCGATCAGTTTGCTATGCGAAACGGCGCACCAGGTTTAAAGTCCAAGTTAAAAGAAACTCGATGCCCGCCCGATTCCCAAAAATGACCTTGCAGACGCAAGGAGTTCCGTGGGGCCCCGGCCGAAAATGCCTAGAAATCCGCTGCAAACTACTCGCAAACCCATCGCAAGCTAATTGTGACTGCGTTATAAAAGTGGTTCTCCCTGCCCATAGGTTATTACATACGCAATCTCTAAGCTAGTATATAAGATTGAACAAATCAAAATCCCTTTCTATAGGTAAAGTTTGGTTACGTAAAAAATATGAAAAGTTAACGACGGACGGTCGAACGACAGACAAATGGATGAAGGTCGACATATTTATGGGAAAAGTTATGCATCTTGGACCTTTGGCTCAGATTGACTAAAACCAAGACACTATTTGAAACGCATAAGCCCGTGGACATGGCGGGAAAACCAAAGAAATGCGGGGGAAGCACACTTAAAAATGTTCAAACTATCGTAAATAGCAGTACCCGTTAATAATAACAATACCCGATAAAATTAACTACTAAACGGAATAATATTACTGATGTAAACCAAAGCAAGGGATGTGCACAACTTGACAACTCGGTGGATAAAAGTATTTTGCTTATTTAAAATTGAATATTTTAATTTATGGAGATCCATGACTTTTGTAATATCCTGAAACTTTTATTTATATATCAGATGATTTAACGTGTATCTGATAAAATTGACAGTTACTTCCCACATAAACCCTGATGGAACTTTCATTCACTTGAAAAGAAAAGTAATAGTTGTGATTTTTGATAATCTCCCTTTAAAAGCCACAATAACAGTTTAAGCGTCTGATTGGACAGATATAACACAATTAATGTTTGTTGATTTAATTTGGGTTTAGCGTCCCTTTAACTCTTGTTTAGGTCATATCGAGACGGTGTCTGCTTGCGAAAGTGCGCACTTATGGTGAAATATCACGCCGCAGATATATTGACATTATACTTCACTCGGTCACATTATCCTGACACCGAGCCAACCAGTCTTCCTCCTACTCAGTAATGCTGGAGTCTTAACAGGGAGCGAGAGAATTGCCTAATTTTAAAGTCTTAGGTTTTGACCCGACCGGGATTCGATCCCACGACCGTGGATTCAAGCACCAGTCTACCCGCACAAAGCGAGCGCCCTAACCACTGGACCACCGATCTAGTAAAACCATTAATGTCCATGCACACGTAGGAAGTATAGTATAAATAATAAAGAGTAGCGGTTACTAATAACTCCTATCGCGAGAGTAGCAGTTAATAATAATAACACCAAATGAAACCAACAATATTATACGCATGCGGGTAGACCCATGAGGCAAATAACAATTTATGCATAGATTCTTTAAAGGCAATGGAAATAGCATTTCCTTATGACAATATCAGTGTCTGGTCTATATAGCTTTAATAAGCAAAAGTAAAACTACTCATTAGAAAAAATAGAACTCACCATTTAAAAAAAAAACTGACGGAATAGACAACAAAAACAAAAACAAAATGAAAACAAGAGGCCCCATGGGCCTGGATAAGCTCATCTGAAGCTCTAAGACTTCTTGGTCAACATAACATAATTTATTCTCTTAAAATGTGATATATCACATCATAATTGCGCATGCACTGTGTCAAATTTCATTTAGAATTGTATAGTTGTTTTAGATACAAGCATTAAGCTCTAGGCCTTCTAGTTTATTAGAAGAAGATTTTTGAAATGTTGTCAAATTTCCGACCTTTTAGCCCCTAGTTGCACCCCTTGTGTCGCCCTGGGGGCATAGCCCCCTCATTTCAACAAATTAATACCAATCTCCTAGGGAAGCTTCATACCAAGTTTGGTTGAAATTTGTCCCAATGGTTTTTGGAGAGGAAGTTGAATATGTGATAAATATATTGGCCATTGTGTTTTACTTTGACCCAAAACGCTACCCTATTTTTGACCAAAGAGTCACACCTTGAATAAACTTGGTTCTCTGTGTCCTAAAGTTACGACATTCCAAAGTATTAAGCTTTAGGCCATCTAGTTTATAAGAAGAAAATGTTTGAAACTTTGTCAAATTTTCCCCATTTTGGCCCCAAACGTGGTGCCCAATCATTTGAACAAATCTGAACCATCTTCCCCAGGGGTTACATACAAACAAGTTTTGATGAAATTGGTCAAGTAGTTTTGGACAAGGAGTTCAAAATGTGAAAAGTTGACATATTTGCAAAAGTATTGAACTTTAACCCCATTTTTGTTTTATCTCAGGTTCACGCCTAGAACAAACTTGGTTCTCTATGCCCTAAAGTTACTATGATATAAAACCTACTTATTGTTTCCCATTTTTGCTCTTGCCGTGAACAAACGGGTTCCATTTCTTCTTTTGTTAATATCATTCTTAATGGATGTGTTTATATAATTTGGAGGCAATTCGTTATTAAGTTCCTTCATTTTTTTTTACATCAGTGTCCTACGGTTTCTGAATTCAAAAGTGTATCTCGTGACATTAAACTTATCTGAAATCCTTATTATTCGTGACATAGATGGCGCCATTAGCGCAATTCCTTTTGCTGTCAGATCAATATTGGGAATCGTGGCATCACGCGGAGTAGTACTTGACAGTTTATGCGTAGCGGCAGTGTAAGAGTGATAGATACTTTACGTCTAAGTGTATGTATGTACGAACCATTACTTTCTGTTTGTAAAAATTGACATGTTATTTTCATTTTTCCATTATGGTGTTATTGTTACTTACAGAAACACAGTAAAAAAGACCACACTCGTCAAGTTGGGAGGTAATGGGAGGGGGTAGTTTTAATCACGCCGTCTACCTTAATATCACACGAGTGCGTATGCGAACTGACGGAAACGGCACCATTAAACGAGATATAAACCTTATCTCAAAGGCTCGCCTCATTGAAGAGTTTTTCTTCTTCTTTATGAAAATATTTACCTTACAGCGACTAAGTAAATTATTTATTACGGGTTGAAGGGCATTTTATGGACGGGTTTATACCCTCTTACCGTCCTCCTCTATCTATATGTCATACTCAACACATTTAACAGCTCTCAGAGTCGCATACACAAAACTAACAAACATAAGCAGCCTAGAAGTACGTACTTGTATGAAGAACTATTGAAACTACGACAGGCCCAAGGGGAGTATTGGCAAACGGCGCCGAGGACAAAATACGATTGGCGCCCAAGGAGTTAATTTAGTAACGTGTGTTAATCTAATACGAGAGGCGGCAGCCGGAGTTGAAAGTTGGCACATAGTTAGATTTGCTTTTACACCTTTTTGCGTTCAGACGTTTACGATACAGTCATCACTTCATAGTATATGTTTGTTTTTAGGATCACATACCACACGTAAATACGTGTAATTATGGAACAAATACTTTCTAAAGATCTTTGTAAATACGAAAATAAATCGTGTTACATACACCAGTGAGTTGTTTTTGTCATGTTTGTAATAGTGCGATTACTATCACTAGAGTTGTGTGAATTATTATATCACAGAAAAAAGATTAAATGAAATTCCACGGCTGGTAATTATACGCGTTCCGGGCCGCCTTCCGACATCTCGGAATGTCTCGTCCGGAGATCAAAAGCGGGATGATGCACGATATTTCAAGATGAAAGTAAAACCGGAACTAGAAGCCTGTTCGGCTGTCTCGTGATATGTCAATGTCCGCCTCTGCATCAAAAGTTTGCACTATCATTGACACCTATTAATGTTCATTTAAAAAGCTACAACAGTGAAGGTGTCCTCAAAGCGATCATGTCTGGTTTTGATGATAGAATCAAAATATGTTTGACGCTTTTGAAATCTTCGTTCATCAATGGATACACGCTCTGGTTTGATACTTCCATCACGGGCGTTTCGATTGTAATAAAGTGTTTCACGTACATATTTGTAATGATGAAACGGTGTTATGAAAAGTCAGACTAAAAATTTCAGAAATCAATTGAGATCTTTTGTGAACTAGTGCATCACTGAACGTTGAAAGAAAATATGGGTTTTTCCTCTAAGGACGGGTCAACTCAGAGTCATCATGATTTACTCTGATAGCATTACATCTGATAGGATTTCTTTTATTTGAATTCGGCTTAACATGTCAATGAGATGATATAACCCAGCCTTTATGCAATTTCTATATAATCGTGAAGTAATCAATTTGATTTTGAATTTATTACAACATAAACAGCAAAAAAAACCAAAACCATACAAGAAAAGTACAAAAAAAGATGAGTGAATCATCAGAACGAAAGACATTGACAAACCACCAATCCCCAGGGCATCAAATATTTCCGCATCAGAATAATAAGTAATTAAAAATGACATCACAACAATCCCCAGGGCGAGTTATTTACGTGAAAGGTCACCCAGCACGAAACCGGGCTATGTGGTTAAACCGGTTAATGAGGCCTCAACCTTCCCACTTACCGTATTCGACCAGAAATCCGCAAATAATTAAACATGAAAAAAAACCACTTAATGTATCATTTGGTATTCTATAATATGAGTCTTGTTATTTTCATGTCTGCACACTTTTGTTCTTCGTTATTTTATTATTATTTTTTTTAATATTTTCTTTTTTTTCTTTTTTGTGTTTCTTAATCTGATTGTCATATCACTGCGGTACTGATTAAGTTGCTGAGGGTACCATAATTCTATCCATCCTTATTTTATAGCCACAACAAAAAAAGTTGGCATGGCCTAACACGAGCAATAGACACCCGTGTTTGACAAGATAACACGATACGACACTCCCTATGTTCTTTCTGATATGGCATAGCTGTTAATTTAACATAATTATATTTCCATGTTTATCTTTACATATTTTTGAAGTTTATTCACACAAAACGTGTAATTAATGCATGCTTGATGGAGACACATAAACAAAGGGGCGAACAGCTGTGAAGAGGAGACTTGGGGACGATGTAGCTCGTATCTCGCACAGCATCGTCTATCGCCTTCTAAATGTTTTCATAATTGTGGTAATCTATTACCTTAAATCCCTTACAAGAGGAAAACAGTTAAATCAACTATAAAGAGAGCGGGAAGATTTGATAACATTAACTAGGACTTAGGGATGAGCTTTGAGCGCTTGTACAACTCCAGTCTCCTGGCACCAATGTTCTTCTCACCTCTCGAAACCTTCCCATGATGTAGTCGCACTATAAGTCTTACAACAGGATACTTAAGTAGTCCGGCAGACAACCCGTGAATACAAAGTAAACCTGCTTCAAAGAGTGCTCTTTCCAAACCCACGACACCCCGACCAGACATCAAATCACAACTCTAATTCCAAACCTCATATATACACGAATCAAAGCCTTTCAAACCCTTTTGAGGGCTTCCACAACTGGCGCTAAATATAATTATACAAATTGTAAAAAAACAAAGAATTTTGGTATTAAATACTTACAGTTGAAATATGGACCCAGTTAATTAATAAATAATTAACTTTATGAAAACCAATATTCTTTTTGTTTGATAATGTGAAGGTTAGGTGGAAGCTCAACTGGCGTTGAGATTTAGTTGCATTGGATTGTTTAACAATCAGTACTACCCGGGTTCAATATATTCTTTTCGGCACCAAACTGTGAGTTATTCAAAATTAATTCGTCTCTTGCGTCCGTTTATGACGGCAGCTTCGAGCAAGATCTGGGGTTTGGGACGGGTTATCTCACACAGTATTGACTCCTTCCTCTTATAAATATCATATTAATCGGAGGCATGATTCAGATTGCATTTTTGTATGTATAGTTAAACATAGATTGGTATTCTTGGACTTATAAATGAAATTATGTTGACTATTTTTTTTTTAATGTGATGGGATATTGTGACCGGGGTGAACGCCATGTCATTAGGTAAACGGCCTAGTATTCCAGTAAGACTACTCTAGACGAGTTGGTCCGAGTTCGCAATGCTAAGCGTCCACTCCGAAGAACGTGCCAATCAATCTTTATCTGGCCTATACTCTTTTACCTGTCCGACTTTACTGACCATATTAGGAACATAAGCTCTGTCAACAACAGCTCTCAAGGTCATCGAAGCAAATGGTACTTAAAATGGCAGTCCCGAGTACACGGATCGGTATCGCTGGCACGATAAAACCCTAATGTAAACTTCGTGAAGAGTACGATGAAACGCCATTGCAAGGGGGCAAACCCTCTTCCTGTACTATCCTTATTGCTTTAACTTCCGGTTCATGATGCTGATGTTACCTCTCCTGTCAGTTGGTTTTCTCTTTTAATCTTTCGTCGTGATAATCCTGAAATGTGTTGGAAGTGACGTTGAACTCTAGTAAAACAAACAAACAAATGACAAAAACATAATGTAAAAATCAGCGAGTTAATTTGAAAAGCAGTGTATGAATGTTATACCATGTTAATCCTTCTCTTCAGAATTTGTATTATGCATGCTTTAAACGCAGTGTTTTAAATTAAATTTGTCAATACATTTCGGGAAATCGTTATCGCTTTTCCTTAAACTCTTATACAAATGTATGCAACAGTTGTGATACAATTGATTAAAAGATTCGAATATAAATTATTAATATCAAATCCCATTTTGTGGACAAAGTGTTGTTCACTGACATTTTAACTTGTGTTAATCACACGCTACACAACTTATATATATACAGCACAATCTTAGTGAAGATCGTTATATACTCTTGATATACTAAAATCACACCCTAACTAGAGAGCCTTAAATTTAGAAAATATATTACCTTTAAATAAATGCATTAATATCAAAGCGATAGCAAGGCAGACGTTTGTAATCACACAAAGTTGTTAAAGGAGACACAATTTTTAAAGTATTTATTTGTCTAAACAAAACTGAAACTGTTGAAAAGTTATTCAATAAGTTTCATACGCCAGTCGCCTTTCAATCAGATAGGATTCATATTAACCATCTGTAGCGACTGCGGGTGATGATATCTACACTTTTACAAAAAATAATAAATAATGTTGTATTTTCATGAATATACATCGTCGTTTAATGTCGAGTTAATTAATAAAAATGACTGATAATCTTTTGACTTGCGACACTAATCCCGATAGTGATCCATACTCACAAAGACGGGGTGTTAATGCGACAGTATCTATAAAGAAGTTGTAAAAATGTTGACACTATATCTAAATGTCATCTGATCTGTGTCTGACTCCGTCGTTTACAGTGATATATACTGTGTATGTTCTTTGATGAAGTCTTGACGTCTTACATAAACTTAGAGGATGTTATCTTCAGACTGGGACTTCCCTGAACAACGTAAGATGCAGTTGCTGAAGTGCAAGGACGAGACGACTTTATACAATATACACCATGACGGTCATGACACAGCATGTTGAAGAAGCGACAACATACAATTACGTTAGATGATTACATTGACAAACATTCTTTTTCTATCAAATTTTAACATTTATTTTTAAATATGAAACAGTTTAATTAATTGCTGAACTATAAAAATATACTGAAGAATTAAGCGCAATGCGCGTTCACATTGAAGACAACACGAACTTTCTAGAAAAGACGATACACCGATGAACCTTGTCCAAGGCCTAGCTAAACGAAGAGATACTTCAATATGTATTTACAATAAGGCAATCAAGACTCAACATCAATACACATGATATACATACAGCGATATAGAGGAATCTGATTTAACTAAAATAGTTGACACATATTCTTGAACTGTTTCGCAACGATTTAAGGTTCGGTTGTTGTTTTATTTGGAAAATTAAAAGGTCAGTGTTCACGGCGCTGCAGCTGAAATTAACAGTAATGGTTAAAAAGAATTAGCTTTAATGATTGTTTCATATGGACAATGAGAAAGTTGTTGCCTAATTAACCTGTTTATCTACACAAACTGGTGAAGTATAAGGTAACAATGCCCGGTCGGTTAACATTGCTAACTTATATTGAGTCCTATGTGAATACATATATGCAGTTTGGTCTTAATTATCGTTAAATATAAACTTGCTATTTTTTATTAGAGCTTAACGTCACCTCCAGAATATTTAATCGATATGGCGACAAAAGACCAAAGTAGAATAATCAAATGATAGTACAGGAAGCGAAACGGCGACGGAAACAGGAAATCAAGCAATAGGGAAGAAACAAAAAGAACAACAGAAAGAAGGATGAGCCCATGCAACGGCGTTTCCGCCTACTTTTGTATTGAACTTTACATAGAAATCTGTATCGTAATAAGCGATGAGGCGAAACGCAAACACTGTGCGATCATGTTCAAGGGACAAAAGTTCTATTTATAGAAGGTTTAAGTATGAACCAACGGATGTCTATGTATGTCGTATCTTTAATTCCGAGATCTTGGTAATGGATAGTGTCTACATAATAACAAATATATTTTTTATCGAGTTTTGTTGAAATATTCCCAATGGTTTTTAAAGAAAAAAATCTATTGCAAACGAAGAGGTAACATATTGGACCGTAGGGTTAAACTATCGTTGTATGGGGCTTTATTGCCTTGATGACATAAAAAACTACAACAATCGAAGATTCTGTTTCTGGTAGGGTCAGTCAAGACAGACAGTGTGTAGCGTAGAGGTCAGATAAAGATCGGAATGTCCTTCTAGAGGGACCCTACTATGTGTTTGTTTAATTAGGGCTTAACGTCACGTCCAGAATCTTTCACCGATATTGTGAAAAAAAGACCAAAGAAGAAAAACCAAAAGATAGGACAGAAAGAGAAGCGGTGACAGGAACGGGAAATGAAAGTAAAAGAGATAGTTCAGAAAGAAGGATGAGCCCATACAACGGACCGACTGACTTACATACAATAACAAAGAGCCTACATGTAAAACAGAAAAGTACACAAGTTTCGAATACAGGTAAATATAAAACTATCCTCGAACAATAGACGAAGTACAGCTCAATAACAGGTTTGCATTCAGCAAGGTTCACTTATGATGCTACAGGAATAGTCTATAAAGAGAGCCAATCAATGACAAATGTTCTGTGAAACAGTAGAAAAACACACAAAAATGCTATGTAAGAAGAAATGGGATAAAGTTATAAAAAAAGATAAATCATATAACAGAATGAGTTATTGATTTTGGTGTATTTATCCATTAGATTGGATTACAGCATTTATTCTTGGATTGAAATAGAAGCTCACTTCCCTAATGTATGGTAGACAATCTTGACCTTGAACATGTTTCGTTAAAAAAAGAAAAAGAAAAAAAGCGTTAAATGTCATACATAGTAAAAGTAGTATGTGTGAAGAAGTAAACTGTAAACTCATTGTTTGCATTTGACACATCACAATGTAAATGCCATAAATGATTAAAAGTAAACTACATATATATTTACTATATATAAATTACCATTTGATCACAAACAAACATTTTCCTTGGTAAAATAATGTTTCAATTTAAAATTCACAAGTGACTCTTGGAACTTAATCGTAGTTAGCGTCATTAAATGGGACACACATGTTTTCCTTATGTATATGACAATCTTATTTGAATGCTAGGATTATAATAACATCTTATTATTTGTGTTTGTTTTAGTTTTATAAAAAATTGTGATATCAGATCCTGTTTTAAACAATATTAATATTTATAAAGCAAAGACAAACATAAAGATGAATTATGCCACTTTTGAGAGATATCGCAGGCAAGAACAGTGTACACTTGAGACCTTGTACATTAAGTAGATTGTCTATGTTTACACAAACATTTACTCATGTATATACAAAGTGTACCATAAAGACTTTAGACTGTATTTTTACTGTTTTACATCTCCATAACAAATTCTAAATCTAAATATTCTTCACATCTTAACATCAGTACTTGACGATAATTAAGTCCGTTCGTCACTCCAAAGAACGTCACCCCCGAAACTGGCGTCAAAAATGACACCCATGTTGACAAAAGAATAAACAAATTATCGATAAGCTTTGTGTATCACTGTCTCGAGCACCCGACCACGTACCTATATGAAACCTAGGTATCTATACTTTCTTTGAAGTAACTGTCCGGTTTTCCGGCAAAGGTGAAATCGGGTCACTATTTAATATATTAGTCAATCCTTACACAGTCAGACAGAAGGCAGACGACAGCTTATAGATGTAAAACGTTCCTGGGGCAAATATTTAACAACCATCGAAATGTCGTATACAGTGTGTGATCAATAATGTGAGGAAATTCTTTAGATTTTATCAATTGGGATATACGTTAATGTAAAATACACACACACACACACACACACACACACACACACACACTTTAAGTTTTGACATTGTTTAAATATCAAATCATCTGAGACGCTTCTAATTTTGTAATGAACATAACGATCCGGTTAATCATTACTTCTTTCCTGAGCTTGACACATAATCTTGGTAGGGATGTTTGAGTGTCTCGATGACCTGGAGAGTTATGCTGGCGGGAACGTGTGTTTCTGGTACGGTCAGACAGGTTCAAGAGTAGAGGCCAGATAAAGATAAGCACTTCCTTCGGAGGGGACGCTATACTGGCGATCCCGTGTACAGGGATTTTTAATTCCCTGGCACAACAAAGATCCCCAGGTAAAAGTTTGATATAAGAGTAG